>PITA01016099.1:0-47680 GCA_004023965.1 Spilogale gracilis | reverse complement strand
TATGAATTCCTTACAAATTCATGTTTGCTTATATTTTTCTCAGGCACCTGGGTGGCTTAGTTGGTTGAATATCTCAGGTTGAGATCTCAGGGTATTGGGATCAAGTCCTATGTTGGGGTCTCTCCCCAGCAGGGAGTCTGCTTCTCCCTCTCCTCCCCTCTCATGCTCTCTCTCTAATAAATAAAATCTTCCAAAAAAAATTTTTTTTAATTTGTATTCATCCAAAAATGCAGTATTTTATTTTTACCACAGTTACTTGGCTCCAAACAGTTAAGAGTTGACACTATTAAAAACCAACCTTGGGCGCCTAGGTGGTTCAGTGGGTTAAAGCCTCTGCCTTCAGCTCCGGTCATGATCTCAGAGTCCTGGGATGGAGGCTGCATCAGGCTCTCTGCTCAGCAGGAAGCCTGCTTCCTCCTCTCTCTGCCTGCTTCTCTGCCTACTTGTGATCTCTCTCTGTGTCAAATAAATATATAAAAGTTTTACAAAAAACCCCCAAAACAACAACAAAAAAACCCAACCTTATACTAAACTATAAGGTGTAGTATAAATCATTGGGAGTAAAAATATGGGATGAAGGACATGCCTTTGTTACAAATTAGAGGAATCACTTCCCTTATCTGAACCCCTATTTCTTGGCTATAACATGAGCACATTAATGAGATTAAAGCTCTTTTATCTTTAAAAATCTACACTTTTTTTTTTTAAGATTTTATTTATTTGACAGAGAAACACAGCCAGAGAGGGAACACGAGCAGGGGGAGCGAGAGAGGGAGAAGCAGGCTTCCCACCAAGCAGGGAGCCCGATGTGGGACTCGATCCCGGGTCTCCGGGATCATGACCTGAGCCGAAGGCAGTCGCTTAACCAACTGAGCCGCCCAGGTGCCCCTAAAAATCTACACTTTTAAGTGATTTTTGTCAGGTTGGCATTAACTTCAGTAAGAAAAAGTAGAACATTTCTTTAAAGGTAAAGATAATAAATAGCATATTCTTTATTTCTGTAGATTTATGAAGGTCTTAACCATCCTAGAAAAGCACAGTGATAGTATTTAAGAGCAAAATAAGACCTCCTTAATTTTGATTATAATTTATTCCAGTTCACTAAATTCTTTGCTAAGACCACCAAGCTTCCAGAATCCCCAGTCTGTAGAGTTCAACCTAGGCATTTATAGGAGGAATGACATAAGTACAAGGCCAGGGATGAGAGATTTGCTGTGCCAAAGGAAAAGCAAAGATCAAAATGTAATGTGAATGAACACAATTGTCAAGAGTCAGGGAAGCAGGTGGGAAAGTTGCTGGGCTTAGCAAGTGGTTAGAGGGCAGTGAGGCAGAAATTGTAATTAGTCTGCTAGTTAGGAGTTCTTCTTTTCTTAACTCTCCCTATTTTTGTTTGATAACTATACTGCCCCAATGTAGCAAATGTACCTTGCGGGAAGCCAACTCCTTCACTGGCTGTAGTAGTGAGGCCTAAGTGAACGATAATCCCACTCAAAAGGCATAGGTGTTAAAGATGGGATACAAAGAACAGTTTTGAGAAAATACCTGAGAAGCTCCCTCTCCCAGAAACAGCCTAAGCTCAGTCTCAACAAGAGGCAAAGCCCATGTACTTCTATGAGTCAGTCTTAAGATAAGCTGAGACTGTATGAGAAGCAAAATTAAGGGATGCAGGCAGGAGATCTCTGATGATACCATGGAGCATGTAGGTCTTACCTACTCTAAAACTGCCATAAAACCACCAAATTTCACCTTTATTACTTAAGTAAATCTGCCCAGGATTTTTTCCTCTTGCAACCAGAAACATCTTAATATATTAGAGATGCAAAGACTCCTGATTCATCACACAGAAACTTGAAAATACTAAGTTCATATTCTTGTTAAGTGCATTTACTCTAAGGCTGTAACTATACATGAGCCAAGTTACAAGAGCAGAAATACTTATGTACAACCTTAGAATAAATCATGTTAAAAAACTATAAATGGGTGAATATACATACCAGTTTGATCAGGAGTCACAGCTCACATTTATTTTCCTGGCATCATTATTACTAGAAGCCCATCATCCTCAAGTGTCCCAATGTACACATTTACCCAGGCTCTAAAGCATGGTTTTTGGATTTGTAGTGTAGTCTCTTCAGAAAAATAACAGTAATCCAAGGAAATGGCTGGAGACCTTTAGGAGGTAAAAAGATTTCTTCTTTAAGACCTGTGATTGGTTTAGGGAAAAAAATGGTACTAGGAAAAATGACTGTGCCTACAAAGAATAATTACTTTTCGAGTATCATTTTTTATTATAATTACATGACTGTAATTTCCTTCTACTGAACTGGTGCTGTGGGGATGAATACTTGGGTCACAGGGACCCTCATTTGTACTAAGAACAAGGTAATTCTTATGCAGACACAATTGGGAGAGAAATTTGAAAGCACTGGCAGTTTCTTAAATACATACATATTTCCTCTATTATCTGCCCCTATGTCTAAAATAACTCTGTACTCCAAACTCATTTATTTAGGTTCTAATTTCTTTAGTCCTCTATTAAACTGGACTCCTACCACACTACCCATTAATGATAATATCTTACCAGAAGGGAACTGGCATTAGCATTTTGAAACAAAGTCCCCAAGACGGGAGCAAGATAGAGTCAAGAAAGGAAAAGGGGTTCCTGGTGCTGAACAAGAGGCTGAAAAGTCAGGCTCTGCTTACTTAAGCAACATGTCATTTGCACCTTTGTTTTCCTCCACAGATAATTCCACCTCAGAAGTCACAAAAGCTTGGAAAAAACCACAGCTAATACTTATGGTTGCCTTAGTACTATTTTCAAAGACATATCTGTGTTCGTTTGGCTTTATGATGCTGTGATTTTTGTCCAAATACACACAGTGATTAGATAAACAAGGTTCAGGGCTAAAAGGCAACCAGATAACAGTCTCCCACGAGATGTCCATGCACTTTCAGCGTCTTTCTGCACAGATGAGGTAGGGCTGGGGTTGCAACGTCATGCCTAATCTGGGCTTCAGAGCTGGAACCAGCCCATGCGGGAAATGCAAGTGAAACCGCTGGAGCAATGTCGTGAAAAACAGGAACATCTCCAACCGAGCCAGCTGCTCTCCAAGGCAATGTCTTTTCCCTAAACAGAAAAGAACAGACATGATTTTTAAAAATCGACAGTATTTGCCAAAATTTACACGTACTATATGGATACCATTCAGGAAATCTGGTATTTAAAGAAAGTTATGTTTATTAAAAAGAGTAACTATTGGCACTTCAGCTCCTGGAGCCCATTTCTTTACCTTCTCTTGTCAGATCATGGACTTCTGTAAGCTTTTTCATTCCCTTCCACACTTGCCTTGCATGCTGCAACACAGCCCAAGATATGCCATGAAAGACCATAGCTCAGGCATGCCATTTTGTTCTATAGATCCAGGAGAACGGCATTAATTTCAAATGACTATATGTGAACCCTTCCCCAATGAAAGATAGAGTTTCCAGTCCATCTCCCATGGGTCTTGTGGTTTGTGTACTTTTTCACAGCAGAAGCAATATTTTTATAGATGACGTACAGTAAGGGAGGAGCCAAGAGAGCTACGTTTCAGTTGCACTTCAAATTCTTTCTTTTTTTTTTTAAGATTTTATTTATTTGACAGAGAGAAACACAGCCAGAGAGGGAACACAAGCAAGGGGAGTGAGAGAGGGAGAAGCAGGCTTCCCGCCGAGCAGGGAGCCCGATGTGGGGCTCGATCCCGGGTCTCCGGGATCATGACCTGAGCGGAAGGCAGTCGCTTAACCAACTGAGCCACCCAGGCGTCCCTGCACTTCAAATTCTGATGTCATTTCTTTCCCTGGGTCTCAGTTTCTCAAGCTACATGTTAGTGACTTCTAGCTCTACAAGTTTTGATTATAAGCCAAAATCCACAAGCAAAAAAGTTTCAGAAGAAGCCAGACCTTCTCAATAATTTCTTAGTTACCAAATTAAGTGTTGAGTAGAAACAGGTGTTAATGACCTCCAATTATACCAATCTCTCCTATAAGAATCACTGCTACGTTCTCAGAGTTGGAATCTTTTTTTTTTTTTAAGATTTTATTTATTTATTTGACAGAGAGAGGGAGAGATCATAGGTAGGCAGAGAGGCAGGCAGAGAGAGAAGAGGAAGCAGGCTGCCCGCTGAGCAGAGAGCCCGATGCGGGCCTCGATCCCTGGACCCTGAGATCATGACCTGAGCCAAAGGCAGAGGCTTTAACCCACTGAGCCACCCAGGCGCCCTCAGAGTTGGAATCTTTAATTCTACAACAGAATGCTTCAGATTAACATGTCATACATGATCAATCATCATTACCCTCTGTCCTAAAGATATGTTCCTGTAAAAGTTCTCTTACCTAGGGAAAAAGGAACTAAAGCCTCCTTCCTGGCAAAATATCCACTGCTGTCCAGAAATCGCTCAGGAGAGAATATTTCTGGGTTTCTCCAGTACTTTTCATCAAAGTGTACAGAATAAAGGTTTGTAATTACTGTTGTGCCTTTAGGAATGGAATAACCACGTACAACTGCATCTTCAGAGGTTGCATGGAAAATCCCTAATGGCACGATATTACAGAATCTTAAAACTTCATGCAAAACTGCCTCTGTATAAGGCATTTTGCTTTTGTCATCCCAAGAAGGCGTCCCAGTGGGTCCCATAATTAAATCGATCTCCTTCTGAACTTGTCCTGTCAGAGAAAAAGTGTTCAAGTTATTATGTAATTCTTAGAATTCTATCCAAAGTCACTTCCCTTTGGATAACCTATCATAAGTCACCAAGGTATGGTTACAACCAGATTAAGAGTTTTCATTATCTGGGAGTTCTATTTGGAAAATATGCCATATACTGTGTGCCACCAGAAACCAATGGTCTGAGTATCTTCATTGTGAAAAACACACTAACAGCAATAAAAATAAAAATAAACCTACAATTGGAATAACATCACTTTCAGCAAGAGAAATAGTGAAACATAAAATGTGAATTTAAGGGCGCCTGGGTGGCTCAGTGGGTTAAAGCCTCTGCCTTCAGCTCAGGTCATGATCTCAGGGTCCTGGGATTGAGGCCCACATCAGGCTCTCTGCTCAGCAGGAGCCTGCTTCCTCCTCTCTCTCTGCCTGCCTCTCTGCCTACTTGTGATCTCTCTCTCTGTCAAATAAAGAAATAAAATTTTTTTTAGAAATGTGAATTTAAAACAAAAAGCAGGGTTCAGGCCCCAGCGCTGCCATTCCAGGGGCTGAGCTTGAGCAAGTCATCTATTTAGCCTCTCCCCTCATTTATCAGACAGGCATAAGACCTATGTGTGAGGTTTTTACGTGACTTAAGAGAACAGATGTAAAACTCTTTATGAAATATTTTTCTTCTTGGCTAGGAAAGCAGAAATTCCTGAATAAAATGCTTTGTACATAGCCAAAGACTCTAAAACATGTGTGCAGCCTAACTATAGGGACAGCCCTGAGATCAAGAGGATCCTCACCTTGAATGTTAGGATAAAGGGCCATGAAAAGAATTGCCCACCGGAGCACATTGGTTGTAGTTTCGGTTCCAGCAATGATGAGTTCACCCACGGAAAAAATGAGGTTTTCCTTGGAGAAAGTACATGATGGGTCATTTTTACCTTGATCCATTTCATCTAAATAAGCATCGACAAAATGCTGAGGTGACTGAGGCTTTCTGTTGATAGAAGCTTTTTCAATAAGTCTGGAGAGAAAATCATAGACCACAGCTGCATTTCTAAATAGCTGTTGATGTTTTCCAAAAGGGAAGATGCCAATCCATGGAAAGGCATTATACAGGAAGACTGAGGCACTGGCAGCCAGTTCCACATTTTCACTAAACAACTCAATCATGTGCTGAAAATCAGTGTCTTCATAAGTGAATCGTTCTCCAAAAATGATCAGATTGGTTATGTTTGAAACAGCATTTGTTATTAACTGTTTAAAGTCAAAAGGGCTACCTTTGTATGTTTCAATAACATCAATAAAAAATTTGGTTTCTTCTAAGACTTTAGATTCAAAAGACCTTTGGCCATATCCAAAATAGCGAAAGCTATTTACAGCTAATTTTCTGTGATCAACCCATCCTTGGCCATACCTGGAATTCAGTAAGCCTGAAAAAAAAAAGTATTAAAAAAACTTTATCATTCCTACATTCCTGTATCGAACACCTGAAAATGCTATAGCATAAAAAAGGATGGTTAGTCATTCTTCTCCAAATTATCTTTCTCTAAAACTAAAACTAGACCTACCGGTTAAGCCCTGCTCTCTGCTACTAATCATCAGCCATAGAACACTGTCAATAGATAAATCTTGTCTAGTTTTTATCTGGGCATAGGCAGAGAAGACCTGTAATTCTCCCACAAGAAACTGGACAGTCCTATGTAATTCATTCTGGGTGAACTAAAAACCCAGTGACTTCATTATCTAACTATTACTGTAAGCCTCATCTACAAAAGAAAAACCACTGCATGTTCTTGGGCAAATTTTATCTTGAACTAAGAAAACAACTGAAAATCATCTTTGTAGGATTAGAAATTTTCTGTTTTTGTTTCTAGATTTTAGAATACAGATTTTCTCCTGTTAAAGGCATATGCTACCTAACAAGATAACTCTGGAAGAGGCTAAGGGAGCCTGGATGGGGTGTCAATGTGGTGCAAATATTCAAACCAAGAGAAAGATACAATGAATGGAGTGACTGTCTCCCCACAAGATTTGTAAGTTGAAACCTAACACCCAAAGTGATGGTATTAGGAGGTGGGGCCTTTGGGAGGTAATCAGGCCATGAGGGTGGAACATCATGAGCTAGACTGGAGTCATTATAAGACACACAAGAAGAGATGACGGTTCTCAGCTATGTGAGCATACAGGGTGAAGGCATCTGTTGACAAGCCAGGAAGTAGGCTCCTTCTGGACACCAGATCTCCTGGCACCTTGATTTTGGATTTCCCAACCTCCAGATCTGTGAGAATAAATGACTGTTGTTTAAGGCCCTAAGCCTATGGTATTTTTACTAAAGCAACCCAAATGAAGAAAGAGGGTAAACATGAAACTCAAACTTCTAATGTTGATATTGCTACCTCAAAGTTTCAGTCTCCACAGTACACTCTGCTCTTATGAGGTGGCTTATATAGAATGTTTTCCCTTTAAATCAAGATGCACCCCTATGCTTATTGCAGAATTATTTACAATAGCCAAGATATGGAAGCAACCCAAGTATCCACTGATAGGTGAAGAGGTAAAGAAGATGTGGCACATACACACACACACAGGAATATATCGGAGCCCTAAAAAAGAATGAAGTCTCTCCATTTGCAACAGCATGGATGGCTCCAGAGAACAGAATTCAAAGTGGAATAGGTCAGTCAGAGAAAGACAAATACCATACGATTTCACTCATATGTGTAATTTAAGAAACAAGACAAAGAAAAAAGAGAAAAACAATAAAACAGATTTTAAAATACAGAGAACAAACTGGTGGTTACTAGAGGGGAGGTGGGTGGGGAGATGAGTGAAATAGATGAAAGGGATTAAGAGAACACTTATCATGATGAGCACTGATACAAGGAATTGTTCAATCACTACACTGTATACCTGGGAGTAATAATGACACTGTAGTTAATTATACTTGAATTAAAAAAGTGATTTGCAAAAATTTAAAACAAAAATTACCTATCCAGAGGAAAACAGGGGTGCCTGGGTACCTCAGGCAGTTAAGCATCTGACTCTTGATTTCAACTCAGGTCACAATCTCAGAATCGTGAGATCGAGCCCCACCATCAGGCTCTGTGCTCAGTGTGGAGTCTGCTTAAGACTCTCTCTCCCTCTCCCTACCATGTTCTCTCTCTCTAAATCAATCAATCTTAAAAAAAAAAAAAAGAGGAAAACAACATCTTTAGCACATATATGTAACACATACTTCACTCAAAATTTCATTCACAGGGGTGCCTGGGTGGCTCAGTTGGTTAAGCAACTGCCTTCAGCTCAGGTCATGATCCCGGAGACCCAGGACTGAGCCCCACATCGGGCTCCCTGCTCGGGGGGAAGCCTGCTTCTCCCTCTCTCACTCCTCCCTGCTTGTGTTGCTGTGTTTCTCTTGCTGTGTTTCTCTCTGTCAAATAAATAAATAAGATCTTTAAAAAAAATTTCATTCATAATTGGCTATGTACACATACATTTGATGAAAAATATCAAGTTCTTTTGTGTACATGAGGTTTCAATAAAATTTACATTTCAGCAACTTTTGAGCAAGCGGTTTTTGAATTTGGAGCTTATGATAAAACTAATCCTACAAAAGGGGGTCTTTAGTGCTGTGCAGTCTTCTTATGTTTCCATATTCCATTGTCTTTTCTATACTCCAGATGACCATTCAACAAATACTCATTCAACATGGATTTTTGGAGCACCTACTGTGCCCCAGGCGGTGTTCTAAGTGTCACAGATATATGAGTAAACAAAAGAGGCAAAAATGTCTACTCTCATGGACCTTACACACTAGTGAGAAGAGGCAAACAAATAAACTATAGAGCAAGGAAGGAGACACAGGGTGATCAGGGAAAACCTCACTGAGAAAGTGACATAAGTAAAGATACAGGACATGAGAGAGTGAGTCAAGCAGATATCCAGGGAAGATCCCGCTTAGAGGGAAGAGTTAGTACAAAGCCCTAGAGCAAAGTATGTGTAAGAGAAGGAGCCTTGTGATGCCTCTATGCTGGCCATGTATAGGGCAACTTTTACCCAAAGAGTAGGCTATATAGGTGGCTCTGAATTCTCAGTTCCAAGTTCAGTGCATATGTATTTACAATAATACATAGTTTTCTACTTCTTTTTCTCCTACCAGTTTTTGAAAATATAATGTCATATGCTTATTTTATCTTTATGATAAAAACAGTCCAAACTACAAAACTATAGCTTTGAAAAATATATAGGATATACTTTATCCCAAATGTTACTCTGATAAAATCATCTTTCATTTTCACAATTTCTTTAAAGGTCTTCTGTTATAATTGGGGTATAATTGCTTCTTTGGCCTAATTATTATTGAGAAGAGTAAGAGGCTGGAAATTTGTATTTTATTTATTTTATTGCTTTCAAATATCATTTTACTCTGGCCTGAGAATATGTCCTTTAAAACTGGTGTTTTCTTTGCATTAGTTGTTTGTTTTGTGATTTAACATATGGTTAATTTTTATTTTCTTTTCAATGTCTTCATTTTCAGTCTCTGAAAGCAAAATTTTGTTACATTTTTTCACTGAAATTGAGGGTGAAGTTCTCACTAAATTAGAGTTTTGAACACTATCATTGTAAAACTCTTTATTACGTATTAAAACTACTGCATCTGACTTCAACATTCTAGTTTAGTTTAGGTTTTCTGCTCACCAATTTTGCTAACTTTTAGCCTTTCTCCCTTGTTGAATATCAAATCATCTAACACTGATCAACACTAAACCAAACAGAATTAAAGCATCAATTCTAAACCAAATGGAAGCTAGTCCTTTACATAAACTAAACCAAACGGAAGCTAGTCCTTTACATAAATCCACAATTCTTCATTTGCACGTCATACTGGTGAGCAGATAACAAGGCTGCTTTACATTTTATTCTGATGGCAAAAAGACTACCAAGTACTGAAGACTGGCTTTAAAAATCACTTTTGAGGGGCGCCTGGGTGGCTCAGTCATTGGGTGTCTGCCTTTGGTTCAGGGTCCTGGGATCGAGCCCCGTATCAGGCCCCCTGCTCAACCTGATTCTCCCTCTCCCACTCCCCCTGCTTGTGTTCCATCTCTTGCTGTGTCTCTCTCTGTTAAATATATAAATAAAATCTTTAAAAACAAAAACAAAAAAACACTTTTGATTCAAGTGTGCGTGCACATATGTGCATTCCTAACTTGCTTCACAAAACTTGCAGGTATCATTAAATGCTAATTCTCTAAAACATTATTTATAATATTTATTGGATAGGATTACAATAGTAGAATGAGCACGTACTGGTCTAAAATATGGGTGTAATGCAGCCTGAAAGGTCTTCAAATATTAAGTTCTGTAACCTAAATTAATTCTTTCCTGTTAATCAGTACAACAGAACCTACACTCTGTACACTAAAGTTACATAAAATAAGGAGTGTAATTTAAAATAGTAAGTCACTAAATAGGTAAAAATAAACATACCTCCCATTTTTGTCATCTTCATGAATAAAGGAAGGCATGGTCTGTCTGCAAAAATCTCACTTTGATGAACAAGGCATTCCTTTACTACATCATAGCCATTTAAAACCACAGCTGATATACCTCCAAGATCTAAACTGAAGATCTTTAAGAAGAAAAGAAAAACAACATTTAAGTGACAAAATGGAGAAATGGAGAAATATAACTATGGAAATCCACAAGTGCTAAGCCCAGTTTTCCCAGTATTTGTTACTTCCCTGAAAATGGAAGGGTTTATTATTCAACTGACAATGTTTTGAGTGCCTTCTCTCAACAAGGCAGAGCAACCACTACGATTTCATTACCCGGTCAATGCCTGAAGACATAATCTTATAAATGGTACAAGGAAGAGAGTACTGGGCTCATGAAGACTGGATTCTAGTTTAAGCTTTGTCATTAAACAAATATAGGACCTGGGCACAACCCTTAACCTTTTTGGACTTCAAGGTTTGCCACAGAAAATATGATACTTGATTTAGATGCTCTTTTAAGATTCATTCCAACTCAATGCATTCAATGAGATCTAGGAATCTCTTTTTATTTCCAAGATAAATGAGGAAGCAGCACCATCTATATATTATTTATTACTCCAGGCTTAGCTAGGGGAGGGAATTACCTGAGAGATAATTTTGAAGCATAAACATATTATAATTAGGCTCATTTGTATTTGGATCCCTGAATTCCATGAAGTTAATAAAGATGGCCCCAAAGGGAATCTCATTTTGGAGAAAAGGCATTTATGACATAGGTACTGGTGGGTGCCCTGCAGCTAAGGGGAAGCAAGACAGAATATCCATCCTATGCCTTGCTGGGAGCTTCTCATGCACTTGACCTCAGGTTCACTTACAACAGAACACCTCCTATAGTCTACTCTAGCTAGTCCAATGAGGGAACAATGCTACTTTATCAGTGGGGTGCAAAGACTGCCTATCTTCATCCAGGGCCTGGCTGAGAGCTTTTAAGGGCCAAAACACTGAGTCAACCCTCATCTCTGTGCAAATAAGTAGAGGAGATTTAACTATGGCTTACACTACTTGGGGGGGGGGGGAGAAACCCAAATACGAAGTTTAATGGAGAACAGATGTTCAGCCGAAGTAATGACAGGAAAAAAAAATGTAATGAAGACCTCTAAGTAGTAACAGAAGCAACCCGCTGAACAACAGAGTCTTTGGCATGGGGAGAGGCTCTGCCAACTGAGCAGTAGAAACATCCAGAAGGTGGGGGAAGTAGTACGGACTGCAAATTAGTCAAAAGTGGGAGTATAAGAGTTTCAGTGCCAAGAGAATGGCTACCAGCTGAGCAAAAGTGAGACTCTTTCAGTTCCCAAAGCACTAATGGAATGGTCTTACAATCATTTCCCAGAAGTGCTATTTTAACAGCTATAAAGGGAAAAACGCCTCCTCCTGTGTCTCCTCTAATCTTCATACTCTACTCTAACACTCTGACACCAGCTGTGTGGGTTTTCCACACCTCATCAATTCTGGGACAGCACCTAGGTGTCCTAGAACTTAACTCAATTCTGACACTGTCTACCCAGAAATAGTGTCAGATCCCACAAGTTAAGGGCTCAATCCCACAGGGCTGCTCCCTATCGCTACTTCAGATGCCCTTTGCAAGTCCAGGTGCTTCCGACCAACAGGCCATCTTTATTGACTTCATGGAATTCAGGGATCCAAATACAATGAGCCTAATTATAATATTATAGGTTCCCACAACTTCCTCCTTGGGTCCCACTAATAGGCTAGAGTGGCTCAAAGAATTCAGGAAAATAATTACTAGATTAACGGTTTATTATAGAAGGATACAACTCAGGAACAGCCCTATGGAAAAGGTATGGGGAAAGGGGAGTGGAGCTTCCATGTTCTCTCCAGACATGCTCTATAATCTCTGCTCACCTCCACCTGTTCACCAACACTGAAGCCCTCTGAACCCTGTAATTCAGGGATTTTTTATGGATGCTTTATTACCTAGACACAATTAGTTACATCGTGAGTCACTGGTGACTGATTCAACTTTCAGCCCCTCTCCCCTTCCCAGAGGTAGTGGGGATATGACTGAAAGTTCCAACCCTCTAATCATGATTGGTTCTCCTGGCAATAAACTCCCATTTTAGGGACTGTCCAAAAATTATCCACATTAGCATAAACTCAGGTAGTTGAAAGGGGTTTGTCATGAATAACAAAAGACACCTTTATTACTTAGGAAATTCCAAGGAAAGAAACAAAAACCAAATATGTATTTCTTATTATAAAATGACAGTATCACAACAGGAAAGGGTGGCATTAGTGAATAGGCAGTTGTTCTGATGCAGGAAAAAAAAACAGACTGATGGTTTCACAAGGATGGCAGAAGACCCTGGGGTTGAAAGCTGTATTAATATGGAGCAAGAATAAATAGGAGAGTCATATTGCAGGGTGAAGCTATTAGATGTGGACTCTATAGATTACAAAGGCCAAGGAGGAGCCATGGCTTGAGACAGTTGTTATACAACCACCTTGACTCAAATATTTGGTCCCTTATTTGAGGGTAAAACTGGGGAAAGTGTCATTTGAACTAGCATCTACTCTGGTATATGCTGTTTTCAAGGACTTTTGGTAAAAGTTTGTAAAACACTTTCCTTCCCTTCCAGAAGTCGATCTATGGTCATCAAGTTTCTTGCCCTCCCTGTAAACCAGCTCTGTCCACAATTTTTCACTGTCTCAGGTAATGAACACTCCATCCACCCTTCTAGCTGTTCAGAACCCAAACTGCCTGTGTTGACTCTATTTTTCTTCCCAACTACATCACTGCTTAGAGTCACACTGCTCCTATTTTCAGAATATAAACAGAAGATGGCAATTTCTTACCCTTCCATGCCTGACACTCTGATCCAAGCCACCTTCACTTCCCCCCATGTTATCACAACAGCCTCTCAACTTGTTTCTTTATAGGTGATTCTCAACACCACATACTCCTGCTTCATGGCCTTTGTACGTGTTCTTTCGGCCCAAATGTTCTTCCCCTAATTATTCCTAGAGTTTGTGCCTTCATTTCCTTTAAGCCTTTGCTCAAGCGCCTTCTTTGCAGTGAGGCCCGGTCTACAGCCCAGTTAAAGTTCTACCCCTTAGTCTTTTCCCTCTTCTTAATTTAGTTGACTTCCCACTCTGTATTCTGATGTATTATATCATTTACTTATTCTATTTATATTGTCCATCTCCTCCCCGCCCACCTCGGCCCTCAGGAGAACGTAAGCTACACCAGGACAGGGATTTTTACTATGGTTTTGTTTACTACTATATCTTCACACCTAGGACGGTATGTAGCAGATGCTGATAATTGATAAGTATATGCTGAATTACTGAATAGTGGTAGAGATATACATTTAAGTATATTATTACACCACACCATGGGTGATGGGCTAGTAAGAGAGGGATGAGGAAAGAGCCACTGATGAAAACTGATAAACAATTGTTTCCCATTTTTCAACCTTTGCTTGGGTTGTTTTCTCATTTGAAATGCCTTCCTTCGCTGCCATACTGTCCAAATCATACCAAGTCTTTAGGTAACATCCTCTAGAAAGCCTTTCTCAGTGCACTCTCTTTCCCTTTACTCTGGGGCTGTAAGACTGTTTCAGTATTCAAAAATCAATCCAAGTGATACACCACATTAACAAAATGAAAGATAAAAATAATATGATCATTTCAATAGATGCAGAAAAAGCATCTGAAAAAACTCAACATCCATTCATTATGAAACCTAGGTTTAGAGGGAATATACTTCAATCTAATACAGACCATATATGACAAATCCACAGCTAACATCACACATAATGGTGAAAAATCAAGAAATTTTCCTTTAAGGGGTACCTAGGTGGCTCAGTTGATTAGGTGGCTGCCTTGGGCTTGGGTCATGATTCCAGGGTCCTGAGATCAAGCCCCACATCGGGCTCCTTGCTTGGTGGGAAGCCTGCTTCTTCCTTGCTTGCCATTCCCCCTGCTTGTGCTTGCTCTCTGTCTCTCTCTCCCTCACTCTATATCAAATAAATAAATAAATTCTTTAAAAAAATTTTTTTTTTCCTTTAAGATCGGGAACGAGACAAGGATGTCCACTCTCACCACTTTCATTTGACAAAGTTCTGGTATTCCTAGCCTCAGCACTCAAAAAAGAAAAATAATAAAAGGCACCAAAACTGGTGAGAAAGAAGTAAAACTATTTGTAGATGACATGATACTATATATTGAAAACCTAAAGACTCCACCAGAACACTATTAGAAATAACAAATGAGGGGCGCCTGGGTGGCTCAGTTGGTTAAGCGACTGCCTTCGGCTCAGGTCATGATCCCAGAGACCCAGGATCGAGTCCCACATCGGGCTCCCTGCTGGGCAGGAAGCCTGCTTCTCCCTCTCTCACTCCCCTTGCTTGTGTTCCCTCTCTGGCTGTGTTTCTCTCTGTCAAATAAATTTTTAAAAATCTTAAAAAAAAAAAGAAAAAGAAGTAACAAATGAGTAAGTAAAGTTGTAGATCACGATATCAATATACAGAAATCTGTTGCACTGCCATAAGTAATAATGAAGTAGCAGGAAAAAAAAGTAATAAAACAATTCTATTTATGATAGCACCAAAAATAATAAAATATCTAGGAATAAATTTAACCAAGGAGGTGAAAAACCTATACACTGAAATCTATGAAAGATTAATAAAAAAAAAAAAACCCTGAAGATGACACATACATGACACTGAAAAGCCAAAGCAATCGTGAAAAAGAAAAACCAAACTGGAGGTATTATAATCCCAGATTTCAAGATATACTACAAAGATATCATAATCAAAATACTATGATCCTAGCACAAAAATAGACACATAGATTAATGGAACAGAAAAGAGAGCCTAGAAATAAACCCATGATTATATAGTCAATTATCTACACAAAGGAGGCAAGAATATGCAATGGAGAAAAGAAAGTCTCTTCAACAACCGGTGCAGGGAAAACTGGAGCAATATATGTAAAGATTGAAACTGGAACACTTTGTTATATCATATACAGAAATAAACTCAAAATGGATTAAAGACCTGAATGTGAGTCCTGAAATCATAAAAATCCTAGAAGAGAAGATAGAGAGTAATCTCCTGGTCATTTCCCTTAGCAATTCATTTATGGACAGGTTTCCTCGGGCAAGGGAAACAAAAGCAAAAATAAACTATTGGAACTATACCAAAGGAAAAACTTTCACACAGCGAAGGAAACCATTAAACAATCAAACAACAACAACAACAACAACTGAAAAGGCAACCTACTAAATGGGAGAAGGTATCTACAAATGATATATCCAATAAGAGTTTGATATCCAAAATATACAAAGAAATTATACAACTCAACACCAGAAAAACAATCCAAATAAAAATGGGCAGAGGACCTGAATAGGCATTTTTCCAAAGAAGACATACATATGTCATAAGACACATGAAAAGATGCTCAACATCACTAATCATCAGGGTAATGTACATCAAAACCACAGTGAGATATCACCTTGTACCTGTCAGAATGGCTTGTATGTGGGGTGCCTGGGGTGGCTCAGTTGATTAAGTGTTCCTGCTCTTGATCTCAGCTCAGGTCTTGATTTCACGGCTGTGAGTTCAAGCCCCAAGTTGGGCTCCATGCTGGGCATGGAACCTACTTAAAAAAAAAAAAGGCGGGTATCAAAAGGACAAGAAATAATAAGTGCTCGCAAGGATGTGGAGAAAAAGGTACCCTTGTACACTGCTGGTGAGAAAGTACATTGCAGCCACTACAGAAACATTATGGAGGTTCCTCAAAAAATTAAAATTAGAAATAGTATACAGGGGCACCTGCGTGGCTCAGTCAGTTAAGTGTCTGATTCCTGGTTTTGGCTTACATAGTTACCTTACAGTCAACTCTGTGCTCAGCAGGGAGTCTGCTTCCCCTCTCTCTTTGTCCCTCCCCCAACTTGCGTGGGCCCACGCACGCACACCCCCTTTCTCTATATGGAAATGTTAAAAAAAAAAAAAAAGCATACAATTCAGTAATTCCACTATTGGGTATTTGTTTAAAGAAACTGAAAAAACTATTTCAAAAAGATATATGCACTGCTACGTTTATTACAGCATTATTTACAATAGCAAACACATGGAACCAATCTAAATGTCCATCAATACATGAATGTATGAAAAAGAAGGGATACAATGTACTTAGCCATAAAAAAGATGAGCTCGTATCATCTGTGACAACATGAATGGACATAGAGGCTATTATGCTAAGTGCAATAAGGCTGACAGAAAAAGGTAAATACCATATGATTTCACTTATATGTAAATCTAAAAAACAAAACAAACAAAAGCAGAAACAGATGCATAAATACAGAAAACTGGTAGGTGCCAGAGGAGACAGGGTGGGTGGGTGGACAAAAGGATAAAGGTGAGTGAGAGGTACGAGCCTCCAGTTATGGAATAAGTCATGGGAGTAAAAGGTACAGCACAGGGAATATATGTGAAACAACTTCCTATTCTGTAAGACCGCGTTTCACATAACTGGTTTAAAGATACTTTTTATGTTATAGGCCTAACAAATTCTTTTGCAATTAACAAGCAAAAACATTAGCAGTTTACTATTTTCTAGTTATAGCACTACTCATGAGGAAAAATTAAAATTCAGAGAAAAGCTGAGTTTTATCTGACAAGAGGACTCAACTTCTAGGCTCATGCTTCCACACCTTAAAATTCTCTCTAGAATATTACAAGAATATTATGGTACCAACATGCCAGAGATCATATACACTCAATGGAACTCAAAGAAATCCATTCAATTCCTGGAGAACTGGAATGTTGACAATAAAATTTAAGAATTATATACATTTGTTCTACTTAAAACTACTTTGCCTTTAACAATGTCGACCATTAGAGAGGTGCAATAATCTAGGATAATTCCTGTAAACACTAGTTTAAATAAAGACTTAAGCCCCAACCTGAAATACTACAATAGCCCAAGAGTAACACTATACTATTCCTTCAAAGCACTCACAATTTGTGGTCGATATTTACAGTAGCATGCTCTCTCTCACTGAGCTCTAACGCCCTAAAATCCAGCAGTGTCTGCCTTCCTCACCTCATCCTCAGCACCTGCCTGCCTTGTTGCCGCATAGGCATGAATGGATTCAATACAAAACAGGTGAGCTCAGCCAGTGCCAACGCTCTGGAAACTTCTGCCTTCTTCTGAGGTCAGGACACCCTTCCAAGCACGCGCTGGAGTTCTGGCCTTTTCCTCTGCAGGGAGCAGCGGCGCGGCTGTGTGCAAGTCCCTCAGCATTTCTGGGCTACATTTTGTTTCTCCGTCCAGTGGGAAAGGCCGGAAGGAGCGTGGCCGGACAGCTGTGAGTTTAGGTCAGCGCACCTGGAAGGATGGCTGGCCCAGAGCGGCGCAGTCCCAGTGTTTGCTATGAGGATGCTCCTGACCAGTCAGGCCCTCACTGCTCACTGTGCTGTAGGACTCGGCACCGATCTGTAGTCATTCATTCATTTGTTCTTTCCTAATTATTTTCCAGACCCTATACTGGCCAGGGGCCTTCACCTGCGCTTTCTAATCCCCATAGCAGACGCCTAGACCAGCCATTCTTAGATGCAAACATTTAGGAACGTCCTATTAAACATCAATCTGCATCTAGTATCTGGATGCCTCATTTTTACGAGAAGCCACAGGTATAACCCCACATGTCTAGCTCCCACCCGCTGACTCCCCCCAAGAACACTGCCCCAAACAGCCCAAGGCCCCACCGCGCAGGCGCGGAGCACAACTTTGGCGCTGTCAGGGCCCGCGACCCAGGGCGCAGGCGCGCGAGCACCACCGCAGGCTCCCCAGCCTGATCCTGCTAGACGGAAGGGTAGAGGTCCTGGCTGGGCGGGGTTCCCCTGGTGGGACGCGGCTTCCACTGGGACCCCAACCCCTTACCCCCGAACCGGGACGCCCGGTTACCCTCCAAGTCGCTAGTACACGGAAGGGGCGTCTGGACAGGTCGGGCCCAGGAGCGGCTGTCAAGTCCACCCCTAAGGAAGGCCCGGCCCTCCCAGCCCGCAGCCCATCGGGCTGTACCTCGCCATACATCTGGCTCTGCTTTCTCATGTAGATGTGGGGTAGCTCGCCCGAGGCGGCCAGCGAGTAGATGTTGCCGATAAGTGGTAGCCCCGACGGCCCGGGGGGGAAGCCAGTCGGCCGCCTCTGCTTCAGCAGCTGGCGGATCCCTAGCGCGAAGAGCAACAGGAAGAGCGCGCCTCCGAACGCCGCGGCGCAGGCCGCAGCGCCCGGAGGGTCCCACATAGCCGGGCCGTAGGCTGGGGCTACCCCGCACCTCGGAGCAAGCTCGCCATCCTGTCCCGCCGCATTCCTATTGGTCGGACGCCCCGAGTTCCCGCCCCCGTTCCCTGGCCATTGGTTGGCCACTCTGGAAGGTAACTCCTCGCTCAAACTCTAGGCGCGGAGGCGGGTGCCACCCTTTGGATTTGGGCGTGGCTCCAGGAGAGGTGGAGCCTGGGGACCTCTTCCAGAGTGTTGACCCTAGGGCTTGCGGAATGCTTCTGCACCACCCCCGCAGGCTGAGCTAGGAGGATTCCTCCTCTCTTGCCCCCAGCCCTTTCTGAAGGTGCACTTTTAGGAACTATTAAATAAGGAACTCTTAAATATTTAAGAGTGAAAAAACTGCTGAACTAAACCTGCTAATCTTCAGAATTAACACTTGAGAACTGACTCATCAATATTTTTTTTTAAAAAGGTATCTGTCCTGTTTTACTCACTTGTTCCTTCTTCATTATGAGGTATTTTGTATTCCCCTAAGAACTGTGATTTCACAATATTTAGGTAACCTGGGTTAATCATGTATCTTTTCACCTGCTCTGGTCTTCCCAAACTGGTTACTTCTTGGCAATCACAGAGGCCTTATTTGTCTGCCCTTGCTTAGGGATGGTACTTGATGTAGGAAACAGAAGCAGAAGGAAGTGTCGATAAAATTAAATGTCCTTATAACCTGCAGCCCATTGACAAAATACTTGAGGCAGGCACAGTATAATATTCTTCCAGGAAGCTCCCATCTGTCTTAATATTACTGCCTTTCTAGAGGGAAGAATAACTTTGATTTGACAAATAGCAAAGCCTCAAGTATTCTGTGAGTCTTCTTCAACATGAACATCCTTTTGGAACTTCCCTTATCTTTACTTTCTACAATCCCAAAGTGTATAATCAGTTACTCCTCCTAATTCCTGGGGGCAGTAGCTCTTTGTGCCATGGGCCTTGTCCCCATGCTTTCATAAAAATCATCTTTTCAAGAATTTTTTCTTGGCCATCATCTATGGACCCCAACAACACTACTCCAAAAACATGTCATTTAGCGCTGGAACATGGGGCTTTGAGTCTTTTCATCTGGACTCTGAGCCACGGTGCCAACTTGGTGAGTACTTTCCTCTGCTTTTACTCTCGTTCTAGGGGCTTTTCAAGGAGTACGGTCTTCCACGTTGATGGCTCAGGCTGCAGTCATTTAGCCTGTGGCTACTCCATGGGGAGAAGAAAGTCTGCCTTTTGGCTGGTAGTAACATGGAGTGAATAGTATTAAAACCCAGAAACTTGATGCCTGTTAGGGCCTGCTTAGCCTGAAGGCCGGCAGAACAGGCTCTGAAACTTCCTGGCGACTTAGGCCTCTGCATATCTAAGACCCCCTGGTGATTGATGCCTTTACAAGGCCTGTGTTAACCAAATGGAGGCAGATTGGTCAAGGAACCATCTGTGCATCTTGCTTCCTTGCCCCAGTACCGGAAATGTGTGAGCAGTCCAGGAACTGGGGAGGGGGCTAACAATGTTATCTCACCCTAGCAGGAAAATTACTGTGTAACTCTTGCTTGCTGTTTAAAACGTATATAAACCCCTAGACCCTTGCATTTGGGGTCCTTGCTGAAACTGCTGTGCCGGGCAGATGCTTGGACCCTAGCTAGCTGGAAATAAACCTCACGGTGTGATTTGCATTATCCTGAGCGTCCTCGGTTTCTCTTTGGGGAGGCGGTCGACATCGGACTTTAACAATGCCCTCTCTTTATTCCTGTCCTGATACAAAAGTATCTGTCTTGGGCATGGGATGGCCACGTAAATCACCGCGACAGCTACCAATCTTAAGACTCCCTTGTGAGTTTTCCTCCTCATTGATCTAATGTGATCCTCACCACATCTGTGGTCTAGCCACTTCTGGCCACAAGACCCTCACTGGGAACTGGCCAAAACCGGTACCTGATTAAATTAAAACCCGATGGGGGCCATTTCCTAACAAAGTCGGCTATAAAAACTTCATATGTTGGGATGTCGCTTAGATCGTGAAGGATTTCTGTCTTTACTGTTCTTTGTCAGTGTCCTCTGCTAACTACTTAAGTTACAAAATTGGGTACTTTGTTCTTGTAAAACTCTTCTAGTGTCTTCCACAGGTTAAAAATGGTGAGTTCTTTGTGGCTTTCACTTCAGGATGGGACCTTCACAGTAAGTCAAACTCATGGTCCATATGCAAGCACCCACTCTAGTCTAGAATGTGATGGGGAAAAAGGTTTGGGGGGTGCAGTTCTCCCTCCTACAGGACCTTTACAGCTGGTGGTGATCTTAGCGATTTTGTTTGAGGGATGCTTCTAGTCACTTTGACACCAGGAACCTCTGACCTATCCTGCGCATGGGGCACTGCCTGGGAGTCGGCAGAGATTTTCTTGGTAGTGGACCTTCTCTTTTCAGTCCCCAAGGACTCTCCCTTGGGATGCCTTTTAACCCACTGGAAACAATTCGGATTACAAGATTTAAGGAAAGAAAGTCTGTGTCTGCTCATGTGTCCCAACTGACAGGCTTTAGGACTGGGAGACCTCTTTCTCTGCACTCTCTGCTTTTGTCTGCCTTCCCCTCACCACTGAATTCTGTACCACCTTGGTTGCAGCCGGCTTAAGTGGTTCTTACTCCATCTGGGTGCCTCGGCACCACTGGGTCCTCCTACCCTTGCTGAGAGGAGCAAAGAGCACCCCTTCGGACATAATACCACCCACTTCATATTTCCCCATCTAGTGTCCTCAGTAAAAACTGACAATGGAGAACAAATTGATTGACTTTTAAGTGGACCCAGGTGACTGAAACTTTTTATTCTACATTATTGTTATTATTAAAGATCATGTTATCTCTGGTGCAATTTGTTAGCAAAAAGATGACTTAAAATGATGGTTAACTCTGTCTCAAGTTTTCATGGGTAATTGTTAAGATAGCTTTCAAGGTCTTTGGTAACCTGAAACTTCAAAGTTTTGCTTAGATAATAAAAATGTACATCTAGGCCTTTTTCAAATCAGATAAAATACTAAAGCATTGATTTTTGAATGTAGGTTTGTGCTTTTGACTTTTTATTGCAAAGAAACTAAGGACATTTGAGTGTGTTTGAAAACAAGCTTTGTGCTTAATAGATTCATAAGTTTGCCATCTAAAGAATTCTGGTGTGACAGTTCACAGTTGGTCACTACTTAGTTTTCACTGAGACTAAGGTCTCTAAGAGTTAAAATTCTGCTGAATGTAATTAAGACTGATGAGGATAAGGGAAGCAACTCTGAAAAGTTGTAGGTTTATGAGGGAAAAATCTTTGGAAGGGAATTTTATATGTAGTCAGGACCAAAGCTGAAATAAATGGATTTTAAAAGTACTATGGTATAAGGTTGAAATTCTGCTTTTCTCTCCGTTAAAAAGACAAAGTTTTCTTGAATTGTTGGTCTGTGCTTGATAAGAAAATGTAAACAAAGTGCTTTCTCTTTTGTCTGCCTGGAAAACAGTTTCTATGTTGTCTTTGATCACTTGGTTAAAACTTCTCAATATTAAATGAGCTAACTATTGCTAATAATTATACAACCCTACATATTTGCCTTTGGAATCGCTTATTGATTGTAACCGTGGTTAAATGAATAAGTTTTGCAATGATCCGTAATCCCATTCAGGCATGTGTTACAAACCTTGAGGTTTTTAAACAAACTTCCCATGATTTAAGTTGTAAGTGAAGTCTCTTCCACCCATTAGGCCTTTTTATCTGGTATGTTAAGTTACCTTGGAAACACTGTTAAATAATAAGCCTTAGGTTGTATTGCATGCGTAAGTGCTATAACTATCCTAGAGATGATATGCAATTCCTAATATTTTAATATGTTCTGGTATAAGGCCATCATTTAATATTCTGATTTTTGAAGTGTTAAGTGTCACAGAAATAACCAGATTTCCCTGCCAGCTGTATTGTAACCTCTCATCAGATCTTTAACCATGTCCATTTTTGAGTCTTTCTGTCATTTATAATTATTGTTTTTATTCTCTTGCAAAACGTGTTTCATCTTCAAGGAGATTCATGAAAAGGACTTTGGCAAATACAGGTTTTTAACATCTTTAAAATCCCCAAATTAGGGCGCCTGGGTGGCTCAGTTGGTTGAGCAACTGCCTTCGGCTCAGGTCATGATCCCGGAAACCCCAGATCGAGTCCCACATCGGGCTCTCTGCTTGGCGGGAGGCCTGCTTCTCCCTCTCTCACTCCTGCTTGTGTTCCCTCTCTGGCTGTGTTTCTCTCTGTTAAATAAATAAAATCTTTCAAAAAAAATTTAAAAAAATCCCCAAATTAATAATGGTAAGAATGTAGGAGCGCCTGGGTGGCTCAGTCCTTAAATGTGTGCCTTAGGCTCAGGTTATGATCCCGGAGTCCCAGGATCGAGTCCCAGGATGGAGCCCCGCATCAGGCTCCCTGCTTGGCAGGAAGCCTGCTTCTTCCTCTCTCACTTCCCTTGCTTGTGTTCCCTCTCTTGCTGTGTCTTCACTTCCCTTGCTTGTTTTCAAATAAATAAATAAAATCTTAAAAAATAAAATAAAATAGGTAAGAATCTCCAGAACTAATTAAACAGAGGAAGATTATAGTTTTTGTGACTCTTATTTAAAACATTGCTGATTCTCTAATATTTGTTCTTCTAGACTAAGGAAACTTCCTCTTAAGATATCTATGGTATAAAAAATAAGATATAATATTTCTCTGTGAACAAACTGAGGACTAACCTTCTCTCTAACTGAACCTCCTGAAATTCAAGAGGTCTCCATAAGTATTCTTTATTTCATGGCAATTGCGGTCATTTGCATAAGTTCGATAAGAATGTTTCCTGCTAGGGGCACCTGGGTGGCTCAGTTGATTAAGCGACTACCTTTAGCTCAGGTCATGATCCCGGAGACCCGGGATTGAGTCCCACATCAGGCTTCCTGCTCAGCGGGAAGCCTGCTTCTCCTTCTCTCAGTCCCTCTGCTTGTGTTCCCTCTCTCGCTGTGTTTCTCTCTGTCAAATAAATAAAATCAAAAAAAA
Source organism: Spilogale gracilis (assembly GCA_004023965.1). Lineage (NCBI taxonomy): Eukaryota > Metazoa > Chordata > Mammalia > Carnivora > Mephitidae > Spilogale > Spilogale gracilis. The sequence continues at coordinate 24,108 of PITA01016099.1, read as the reverse complement.
AAAAAAAAAAAGAAAGAAAAAAAAAGAATGTTTCCTGCTTATAGTGGGACACCACTGGAAACATTAGTTACTTTACCAAGGTTTTGACTGGAATGTCATATCTGAGAAACATGCTTAGACTCAGATATGACCAGGCAGCTTTAAGGAACTAAGGTTGACTTTATGAAGCATGAAGCTAATAAAACCCCTTGGAAATGTTGGCCTGATACTTTTTTTGTTACCATTGTTAAAGATTTTGTTTATTTATTTGGGAGAGAAGGGGTGAGGGGCAGACAGAGAAGCGGGCAGACGGAGAAGCAGACACCCTGCTGAGCAAGGAGCCCCATGTGGGGCTCCATCCATGGACTCTGGGATCATGACCCCAGTGGAAGGCAGACACTTAACTGATTGAGCCACTTAGGCACCTAATTGACCCAATACCTTGCTTACAGATTTCTTGGGGGCCTTACCAGGTGAGTAAAAAAACATCACTTCCTGGCAGGTACAGGAATCCCAGGATATACTGGGGACCTCCAGAAGAGGAATTTGCCCAAATCTACAGGTATTACAGGCATGTCTGATGGCAAGCACTTCTGGCCTAGAGAGGCTACTGAAAGTTCAACCTAGAGATTCCTTACTATAAAAAGTTCTAGCAATGCAAATTCTAAAAGATTGAAATGATCAATCATTATTTTTGCTGAGCTTATATAAATCATTAGGCCACATTTATCAAAATTAGACTTTTTTTTTTTTTTTTTAAAGATTTTATTTATTTGACAGAGAGAAACACAGCCAGAGAAGGAACACAAGCAGGGGGAGTGAGAGAGGTGAGAGAGGGAGAAGCAGGCCTCCCGCCGAGCAGGGAACCCGATGTGGGACTTGATCCCGGGTTTCCGGGATCATGACCTGAGCCGAAGGCAGTCGCTTAACCAACTGAGCCACCCAGGTGCCCCAAAATTAGACTTGTTTTATAATCAAATTAGTATTGGGGCACCTGGGTGGCTCAGTTAGTTAAGAGACTGCCTTCGGCTCAGGTCATAATTCCGGAGACCCGGGATCGAGCCCCACATCGGGCTTCCTGCTCGATGGCAAGCCTGTTTCTCCCTCTCTCACTCCCCCTGCTTGTGTTCCCTCTCTGGCTGTGTTTCTCTCTATCAAATACATAAAATATTTTTTAAAAAATGAGGGTTATTATAGAGAGAAAATGTGTCAATAACACATTTTTGTAGATATTAGATTTTAAGTACTGAGACTCAAGAAAACTGGATTATTCTTTTACCGTTAGGCTTCTCAGAAGGGGGATTGCCCCAGAACAAACAATAGGGTTAAGTCCCTTTGAGTTACTATATGGAAAACCTTTTCTCACTGTAGACCTATCAATAGATGGAGACTATAAGGCCCTGTAAAATTATTCACTTGGGGCCAGATTAATTCATAAATCTCTAAATGGATACACAAACCATATCCTCCCTAAACCTGATCTGACAGTCACTAGCAACTCACCCCATATAAAACCCAGAGACATGGTTTAGTTAAAGGATTGCAAGTCTAATATAGCAGGGGATTTAACTTCAAAATGGTAGGGACCTTACTGGGTAGGTCATATTATGTGCTCCCACTGCAATACCATTAGAGGGACACTCTCCATGGATTCATACATCTAGAATAAAACGTGTATCTCCTTCACAGGAAACCAGTGAGCTAACTAATGTGCCTTCTTAGTCCTGTGAACCTGTGGAAGACTCAAATTTCTTTTCAAATGACAATAAAGGACTGGAGGGCTGGAAGAAAATTTTAGTTAACTATCATAGGTTTTTTTTTTTTTTTTTTTTTTTATTCAGAGTTCTCTTTCTTAAAATACTAACCTTTTGGTGTCTTTCTAGTGTCTCCCTCTCTGGTGCCAAGACTCCTTCACTGCCATAACTTCCAGCTGCCAGGCGATCCCTTCTACTCAAGGAGGTTCACGTTTGTTGTCTACCTTGGATTGGCTGCCTTTGCCTTTGGTAACTGTTATATATAAATTCCCCAGCTGACCGATGTTGACCCGGAAGTAGGGGCATTTCTATGCTCCTGTTCAGCAGGAAGAAGTTATAGAAGCTAAGACCTCTCACTCTCAGCAACCTTAAAAATTTAAGGATCAAATTTGGGTTGGGAGGGTATGTGGGAAACAAAGTCAGAAGGAAATGCAGATAAAATTAAATGTTCTTTTAACCCACAGCCCACTGACAAATACTTGAGCAGGCAGAATATAACATTCCTCTAGGAAGCTCCCAACTGTCTTAATGTGCATGCCTTGCTAGAGGGAAAAATAGCCTTGGTTTGACAATAGCAATGCCTCAGGTATCCTGTGAGTCTTCTTCAGCATATGAACTTCCTTTTGGAACTTCCCTTACCTTTTACTTCCCCCAACCCCAAAGTATATAATCAGTTGTTCTTCACAATTTTGTCTCAAGAATTCTTTCTTGGCTGTTGGCTTTGGACCCCTACTCCAGATTACAACAGTTCTTAAAATTCAAGTTTGCTAAATTACCTGATATTAAGCAACTGATTGCTTATTTGGGAATTCCCATTTGGTATTCGTTCCTGTTCCTCTTTACTGCTGAGCAGTTCCTTGCAATGCAGGACCTATCCAGGCATGGACTCTACTAACAGCTGCCCTCTAGTTGTGATCAGCAGTGGCAGGAGTGTTATGGTCCTCAAAAGCTTAAGGCTCATTGATATAACAAATACTTATTGGATGCTTATTATGTACTGGTATCCTAAGAAATGGAGATACACAGGTGAAAAGAGCAATGAAGTCCCACCCTCCTAGAATTTACATTCTTGTGAAAAGGAAGAGGAATAAAAAAATAACTTTAGATAACTATAATCAAATAAAAAGCATGTGGTGAGATACCTTAGTGGGTGAGAGATGTCAACAAATGTCTCTTTTAAGAAGATGAAAGAAAGACCTCAATGTGAGGCAGGAATCCATCAAATCTCCTCTCTTGAGGAGAACGCAGGCAGCAACCTCTTCGACCTCAGCCACAGCAACTTCTTCCTAGGAACATTGCCAAAGGCAAGGGAAACAAGGGCAAAAATGAACTATTGGGACTTCATCAAGATAAAAATTTTTGCATAGCAAAGGAAACAGCAAAACCAAAAGACAACAGACAAAATGGCAGAAGATGTTTGCAAATGACATATCAGATAAAGGGCTAGTATCCAAAATCTATAAAGAACTTATCAAACTCAACACCCAAAGAACAAATAATCCAATCAAGAAATGGGCAGAAGACATGAACAGACATTATTGCAACAAACACATGAAAAAGTGCTCAACATCACTAGGCACCAGGAAAATACAAATCAGTACCACAGTGAGCTACCACCTCACACCAGTCAGAATGGCTAAAATTAACAAGTCAGGAAATGACAGGTGCTGGCAAGGATGCGGAGAAAGGGGAACCCTCCTACACTGTTGGTGGGAATGGAAGCTTATGCAGCCACCCTGGAAAACAGTATGGAGGGTCCTTAAAAAGTTGAAGATAGAGCTACCCTATGACCCAGCAATTGCACTACTGGCTATTTACCCTAAAGATACAAATGTAGTGATCCATCCGAATGGGCATGTGCACCCAAATGTTTATAGCAGCAATGTCCTCTGGAAAGAGCCTAGATGTCCATCAACAGATGAATTGATAAAGAAGATATTGTGAAAACACACACACACGCACACACACACACACCCCCACAATGGAATACTATGCAGCCATTAAAAAAACCAGAAATCTTGCCACTTGCAATGACGTGGATGGAACAAGAGGGTATTATACTAAGCAAAATAAATCAATCAGAGAAAAGACAATTATCATATGATCTCTCTGATATGAGGAATTTGAGAGGCAGGGCAAGGAGCCGTGGGGGGGAAGGGAGGGAAAAATGAAACAAGATGAGACCAGGGAGGGAGACAAACCATAAGAGACTCTTAATTTCAGGTAACAAACTGAGGGTTTCTGGGGAGTGGAGGGAGAGGGATAGGGTGCCTGGATTATGGACACTGGGGAGGTTATGTGTTATGGTGAGTGCTGTGAATTGTTTAAGACTGATGATTCACAGACCTGTACCCCTGAAACAAATAATAATTACATGTTAATAAAATAAAAACAACAAAAAGAAGATGCCATTTTGGGAAAAAATGACATTTGAGTTTAGATCAGATGATAAGGAGGTGTATTAATTTCCTACTGCCACTGTAACAAATTACTACAAACAGTGGCTTAAAATATATGCACACAAAATACATTTATTATCTTATAGCTTTTGAGCTCAGAAGTCCAAAATGGGTCTTCCTGGGCTAAATGCTAGGTGTGATATGGCTGCATTCCTTCTAGAAGCTCTAAGAATCTGTTTCCTTGACTTTTCCAATTGCCCACATTCTTTGATTTGTGTCCCCATTCCTCCATCTTCAAAGCCAGCAACATCCGGCTATCCTTGTCACACTGGATCTGAGTCTATTATACATTCCTCTTCCACTTATAAAGACCCTTATGGTTATATTGGGCCTGTCTGGATAATCCACGTGATCATCCTAGAGTCACCTGTTTAGCAACCTTAATTCTAGCTGCAATCTTATTTCCCCTTGCCATGAAACTTAACCGATCTATAGGTTGTGGCCATTAAGATGTGGACATCTTAGCAGGGAAGAGCAGTATTCTGCTTATTATAGGAGGCAAACCTTAGGGAAATCTGGGGGGAAATCTTCCTAAGAGAATGTATCAAGGGCACAGGTCCCCACATATTAAGCAAGCCCTATCCTCTGAGAGTATTTCCAGTTTCTCACTTCTATATATATTTTTTTCACTTCTACATTTCTGATGCAAATACAGTGGAGATGAAGCCAGCCAATTAGGTAATCTTAGAGTCTAGCTGTTTAACTCTTTGGAGCTCAATGCTTGGTATGTGGACATCCCCAGGGTCTGAAGATCTATTACGTAGGATCTCCAGGTATGGAAACACCCTATTGAAACAGGGTGTTTCATAAGATCTCCAGCCACAGAATATTTACCAATTACCTATTACAAACAACTGATATATTATTCCTTTTAGAGATTCCTTAAGATTCTCAGACATAAGCCCTGCTTGCTTTCCCCAGCATCAGGTGTGCAGTGTCTGGGCTGGCTGCAATTGTTATGCACTATTGGTATTCACTTAAAGAATGTTCTCTTTCCATCATTCATTTTTTAAAAGTATTCATCTTCATTTCAAAAATAACTTTCCATTCACTTAAAGTCTGGAGCGTTCCTTTGGCATTCCTTCCTGCTATGTTCGCAGGATAACTGGAGTCCTGACAAGCAGTCTGACATATGAAAAGCGCTAATGAGATGCTTCCTCCTTCACCCACACAGCTCTTGGGAGATCCTCATGGAGGGGGGATGGTTCTCAGGAACCATCAAACATCCCTCAGAACACAGATCCTTTCTTGTCACCATTTATCATGTCTTCTCACTGCTCAGCAAAGAAAAATAGCTTCCTTTGCTCCCCTCTTCCTGTACTTTCTCCTTGAGTGGTATGAAAATGATCAATAAAGTTTGTCTATGGATTTTATGATGAGGAGGATTTTGGGTGGGACAGGAAGTAAACGATTTTACTGTTTCATGCAGGAAACCTGTCTTCAGTTTGCAGGGTGGAATGGATGCCTGGAGAAATGGTGAAAACCCTGTATATGGCTCTCCTAACACTTCTGTTTGTGGATCTGTCTCAAGAGAGGACAGTGATGTTGGTCTGGAGCAAGGACCTCTTTCTTGGCCTTTGGAAACAGTCCCTCCAGGGTTTATTCTGAGGGACAGCATCAGTTGAGTGTCCTGAGGGCTCCCTGCCAGTTCGTGGATGGCTGAAAATCTCGCTTGAGCCCTGGGTGCTCACCTGATATTCCTCCCCCAGGGTACAGTGTTGGCAACCAGCACAAATGCATTTCTTCTGCACATTCCATTATATGTGCTCACACCTGGGTTTCACCTGAATGAGAGGAAATGCTCGACCCAAGGACCCCAGAATCACGACCTGAGCCAAAGGCAGATGCTTAACTGATTGAGCCACTCAGTTTGGCTAAAAAACTGCTAGAACTTGAAGGATTAACTTCAGTTATCTAGAAACCTTGCTTTGGAAGCCCTAATTCTTTGACAGTGATGAAAGACAATCAAGATAAGAAGCCTTACAGCAGTGGCTCCCAGAGGACACAAGAGGGGAGTCATATGGCTTCTGCCTTTGAGCCGAAAAATAATTTTAGTCATTGTGGAGCATAACCTGAGCCATTCTTTGATGTCATGTGTGGAACTTTCCCTGGGCCACCCTATTCAGCTCATTTTCTTCCAATAACTTTGAAAGTATCTTCCATTCTTCAGAAGAGACATTTGTAGGTGGCTGGTGGGACAGTAGTTTTTTTCCTCTGGGGTTTGAAGACCAGCATTTTGAGTATGAGAGAGGGAGTCGGTGATTCTCTGGGCCTACAGGAGATGGAGGGCCAGTAGGACTTCCCACAGAAATACCTGGCTTCCTACTTTCTACCTCTCCCAAATTATCTCACCCCAGGCCCGTTCCAGGCTGCTTTCACCAGGGAGCCATACAATGCTTTAGACAACAGTGACCTACGCATGTGAGCCATTGCAGCCTTCACACCCCTTATCACTCTGATTAGCTTTCACTTTTCAGTGTCTTCTCTTTTTCATTAATCCTTTGATGAGAATGATTTCTGGAGGGTAAGATTCCTGTCTTATTCTCCTGAAGCCTCCCATTCTTACACATGGTTAGGCACCATGGGCCCCAAATCCATGCCAGATGATTGGCACTGGGAAGGTCTCCTCTGTCAAGACTAGAGGGCCTTCTGGGGAGAATGTTGTAAACCAACGTTCAGACTCCAACAGAAGACATGTTCTGTCTCTAGATTGATTCATCAGGCAAATGCTTGGGAAGCATTTGTCCACAGCAAGGCGTGGTACAATCCATACTCAACTTATTCTCAGAGAAGCAAGGGCCCAGACACAAGGGCAGATGTCTTTCAGAGAAAAGGGAATAAGACCTACTGACCCTTGGTCTGAAGGGCACCATGCTCCTTTCTCTTTAACACTCACTTCTGAGAATCTCTCCCTCCTCAGCATCTGGGGGATGGAGCAGTAATTCTCTGGATTATGCCTCCTACTGTAATGATACAACATTGTGCCCCTTGGCAACACTTCTGAAAGGCATAGGGTGAACTGATATAGGAAAGCAGAGTAGGGTCAACATGGCACAATGCTTACAGCAATTTTAGACGATTTCAGAATTGGAAGGGACCTTAAGAGACATTCAATCCAATGCAAGCTATATTTTACTCATGTGGAAGCTGAGGCCTTGAGTGACAGATTCACTCAAGGTCACATACTCAGTGGGAGGCAGGAACAAGAACACAGTGTGTTGATTCCTGGGGCTGTCCCTTTCCATTTGCTCAGGCTGCCTCAACTAAGTCAGAGTGAGTTACACCTCAGGTTTGACAATGCCAGGCACTCCAAAGTCATTTCACAGATTTTTGAGTTCCAATTTAAGCAAAATGGGTTAATTTGGTTAAACAGATTTATAAACAGAATAAATTGAGTGGAGAAATTTTCTGCTGGTGCAAAATGTCTCTTTTACTTTAATCTACTTAATTATTTAGGAAGTTTTAGGATTTACTCTGAAATAAGTGAGTAATTTTCTGCAAAATTGAAAGTTTCCCATACATATCCCACAGTATTTTTGGGTAATTTACATTCTGACATTTTGTCTTTCCTTATAATCAGTCTGGTTCTGAAAGACCTGTGTTTTCTTTTGAACACATCTATTTTCCTAGAGAACTAGATATGCTAGCAAATATGACAGAAAATAGAGAAGACTCTTTGCCAATGTATTTTAGTAAAAAGCCTATGGTGAAGTTGCATAAATATTGATTCTTAAATTGAGACAAGTTGGGAATATCATTATTTTGTTTAACAATTAAGTTAACAATTCATAGAATGTAAGTATCTCATTTTGGTCTAAAATTTTAGTTTTCAGGTGTTGTATTTATGTGTTGATGTCTTTAGAACACAATCTTACAATTAGGTTTACAGTCAAGCTTCCAAAATTTCCCTGTGGTAAAGCTATACAAATACTATAATGAATATTTTCCTTCACACTTTTTCTCTGTGTTTGGGATAATTTTCTTTGTGTAGATTTCCAAATTAGAATTATTAAACTTATTAGTCAGGGTTCTCCAGGGAAACAGGACCAGTAGCATTTACATTTAGAGATAGTGATAAAAATATAGAGACATGTAATTATAAGAGGAGATGTATTATAGGAATTGAATTATGTGATTATAGAGGCTGAGAAGACCCCTGATCTACTCTCTGCAAACTGGACAACCAGGAAATCTGGTTGTGTAGTTTAGTTTGGGTCTGCAGCCCTGAGCAACTGGGGAGCTGATGGTGTAAGTCAGAGTCCAAAGTTCAAGAACCAGGAGTGCCAGTGTCTGAGAGCATGAGAAGATGGCACAGCAACAGTAGTTGGAGTCAGCCGCTGGCTAAGCTTGCCATAATCCATTGTCATCCTCCAAGATTCATCTGTCCTCTGCACCACCCAAATAGGAAAACAGAATAGGGATGTGTGTGACAATCAGCAGTCTTGCATCTTGCAAGTTCTTGATGGTGGCACTAATCTCTGTAATCCCTCCAAGGATGCAGTACATTCAATTTACTATTTTTCTAGGTAGAGGCTGTTCTGATGACTCTCACTCAGCCTTTTCCATTACAGTAGCCCTTACTCGACAATTCAGGAAACCAAGGTGGGGATTCTGCTAGTTCTAAGTATGTCTACTCCAATTATAAATTCTGGAAATGGAGAAATAACCACAGAATGGCTTCAGAGACCCACTAGGCCACGGTGAAATGGACCTGAAGTAAGACTCCATTGGTCACCTGACCTCCACAAGCCTCTGCTCCGACTGCAGGGCTACCGTGACCTTGCACGTCCCCTGGACTTAGTGTCAGTTTCGAGCCAGTATCCAGTCGTCTCCAAAAGATCAGATTATTTCATTATCTTCAATATACATTTATGCTGGTAAAAGACTGTCAGTCTCTTTGAGGAAGGCTGGGAAAAAGATAAGCAGTATGAACTTTTGGTAGTGTACCATAGTCCTCCCTCAAGGACCTTCATTCAAAGGGTTCTTGGTCTCTAAACTGTCTCAACTCTGAGCATTGACTAAGGGTCCATGACTCTCTGCTTTCATTATTCAAGTTAGGTTTTGTTAATGTGATCAACAGTTTTGTTAACCAACTAGTCATGGTGAAATTAAAAAGAGTAGGACAAATATTTGCTTCAAATAAAAAAATGAATTATTATATATAAAATATAAAAGTTTATTGTGATATATATAAATATTATAAATGTGCCCTTATGAGCAAATGACATAATCAATGAAATGCTGATAGTGAGCAAATGGGAAAATATTCAGGTCATAACAAAACTCAAATAAACAGATATATTTGTATATCTATTAACTTAACTAAGAAGATGTAATAGTAATACTGGTGCCATACTTTGCAATTAAACTGATGTGCTCATACCTTTTTTTTTTTTTTAAGATTTTTACCTATTTATTTGATAGAGTGAGAGAGCACAAGCAGGGGAAGCACCAGAGGGAGAGGGAGCCTGATGCGGGACTTGATCCCAGGATCCTGGAATCATGACCTGAGCTGAAGGCAGACATTTAACCACCTGAAACAACCAGACACCCAGTGCTCAGACCTTTTTGACAGTGGATATAAAACAGGAACTTGATATTATGTACCAAGAACCATAAGGCTGTCCACGCCCTTTGACCCAGTATTATCATTCATTGTAACTTAGGTGGAGGACTTAATTCACGAGGAGGGCAACCCTAGGTATGAGTGTATTCACTGTAGCATTCTCTATCATAGCAGAAATTCAACCACTTAAATGCCCAACAACAGGGAAAGTAAAAACAGTGAGGTAAATTGTAGCACATTAATGGGATGGAATATTCTACAGTTAATAGAAAAAAATAACTATTAAGAATATCAGGGTAAGGAGTTGTTCAAACAGCATTCTGAAAAACAAAATATCCAATTATGTACATGCTTTGCTTACAGTTCTGTAGGATATGCTAGTATGTAGGACTACAAGAGAGCAGAGAAAAATAGATTGTCTTTGCTCCTGTTCCTTCTCATCAAATCATGAAGCCGGTAAATTTTATTTTGGCGTTGACAGACTCCTCTACCTGCACGGTTCACTCTTTTGTCATTGTTCTCTCTTACCCATTTATTGAATGAGTGTGTTTCTCCAAGGGCACCCATGTCACCTAGAAAGAAAACCAACAGATACATTTATTCATTAATTATGGAGTCTTTATTTTATATGCAACATTGCGATATAATAATGATCAAGATCTATCCCCTCTGCTCATTGAGCTCAGTTTACACAAACCTGGATAAAGAGGTATTTACAATATAGTGTAGAAGTTATAAACTGGTAGGAAAGAAAAAAAGAGAAGCTAACTGGCCACCAGAATTCTTAGATGTTAAGTATTTTATCTCTTCAATGGGATGTTTCATTTAAAAGGGGCTTAAGAGATTTGAATTTTTAATTACTCCACTTTTCTATATATCACACATTTCCCTCGTTCTGGCTTCTCCCCAAGAGACAGTCTCCTCTCTCCTCCAAGACAAAAATTGAATTTTTACTATTTTTCCTATAACTCTCCTTCCTTTTAGTCACAATTCCATACTTGTTTCTATTTTCATACACTCACTCATCCAACAATTATTGACGATGAACTAGAGAGGTACCAGTTCCAGACCAGGTGGCCTCTGGGGCAGAGGCAAGAGCTCAGAAAATTCATGACCATTGACTCTCTAGAGGACAAATGAGACAGGATTTGACCCCAACCCTGATGAGGGCCTCATGACACTCTGACTAGGCTGCCTTGTAGGCATTTGGGCAAGAAAATACAGTGTAGAGGGCTTTGAAAAATCCATTTTTTATTGACTTCTATTCCACTGCTGTCATAGACAACCTCCTCTCAAGTCCCAAACGTTGAGACACCTCTCTCCTACTTTTTGTCCAACTTCCCCTAGACTTACATCTTCAGAACTCTGATCCTCATGGCAATCACAGAAAACAAGTAGACCAGATGACCACACCCATTTTACAGGTATGCAAAATGAGACTTGACCAAAGCCACACGACTGTAAATTAAAGAAGGATGGCAAATGAGAAAAGTAATTGGCCCCAGAAACTCATGAGATAAAAGTCCTCTATATGTAACCAACCCAGGTAGGCGACCTTTGCTTAATCTGAGAAGCTGTGCTCTGTCCTTCCAGCTCTCCACTCTGAAGTGACAAAATCTCCCAATTCCCTTTCAGCCTCCTCATGGAGGAGAAGGAAGCTTCCTAACCCTGAAGCCCAGGCCACAAGCTGGACCAACTGAATCTGAGTCTGGAGGAGGTGATAGAACCTGAGTATCAGGATTTTGTAAAGGTCTAGGAGATTCCAAAGAGCATTCAAGATTGAGAGTCAGTGTATTAAACACTCCTGAGGGGCAGGCATGAGGGCCATCGAGGTCTGGGTTGCCTTACCCCTCCCTTCTAATCTTCCATCACCTGCTCCTCCTTGTCCTAGGGCTGAGGCTGAAGCTGGAGTCAAGCCACGCACCTTAACACTTTCCCTAATATTTACTGCTCCTTCTACTGACAGCACTATTGGATTCTGCAGATTGATTTTGGGCTGCCCCGGGGTTGGTCTGTGAGACAATGGTAGAAGCTTCCCTTGCCTGGTTCTAATCGAATAGTTTGCTGTAAATAGCTTCTCTTCCTTCCAGAGTCCGGCTCTAATGGATACAGGAGCAGAAAGGAGCTGCTCAAATGGAACGGTGGTCGCGGGAGCCACAGCAGCCGTTGGCTCCAGTGAGAGACACACAGCTCCAGGTCTTCCTTGTCGACTAGCCACTCCTGATCAGGGAGGCCCAACCAGGAACCCTGCAGGAAATGTTGCAAGCTCCAGGGTGAGATTTTCAATTAGGAAAGACTCCAGGGCAGGTCATGGGTGGGTGGAGGGGTTCCCCTCTTCCCTGCTTTTCTACAACCGTCTTCCTTTTCCCCTCTCCTCACTCTCTCTCCCAGATACTCAGCCCTACTCTGTCCTAGTCTCCCAAAGGATTCCTTATAATCTTATTCCTATTCAGTTTAAGAAAGAATTTCTCACTCTTTCAAACTCCTGCCCTGAGATCAGGTATCATCCACCAGTGTATGGGAGGATCCAAGATTAAGATGCCTGATACCAGCTCTCACTGGTGCCTTCCTGGGATGCAGAACCCTTGAGTGAAGAGAAGAATCATCCACCCGGGAATGATTTCATGTTATTAAACTTTTCCACCTAGAGGGATGTACACAGGGTTATCGTGTTTATTTAACCACTTATTCAATGGAGATTTATTTTCACCATAAACAAGGGGAAATCCCATGTTTTTTTTACAAGTTGTGTCCAGCCCAGCTGCAGAGATAATACCGTACACTGTTTCTGTTGCTCAGATGCCACAGCACTATCACTCTTCCCTTGCCCTGTGTGTTCAAGTTCATGGTCATGAAACCATTTCAGCTGGAGTATACAGGGAAGATAATTCTGGGAGAGAAGAATTGGACCATAACCTCTCCCCTGATGGAACCCCCTCCCCCCCAACCAGGATGGATGGGCTCTCCTGGTCAAGGCCAAAGGACACAAAAAAGCCAGGGCAGTGAGAATGGTGTGAGAACACCCTGGGGTGGGCTGAGTCCCATGGACTAGGTCAGCTGGAAGAAATGTTGTTTCTGGGCATGGTGTGCTGCCGGGAATAGGAAAATCCCTAATTAGCCCCATGTGTGTGCACCAAGGGACATGAAGAGGGTGTGTGAGTATAACTCAGAGGTGTTACAGGAGCACCTAAAGAATGAATTTCAGAGCAGAAAAGTTCCCCTGAAATTGGGAACAAGACATCACTGGCTCCCCATTGCCTGGAACTGTGATTTACAACCGAGGCAGGCCCACTCTGTTTTATTTCTGTACCATTTTACATATGGACCCTTTCCCCAAAATGTTCTTCATCTTCTCAGATTTTAAGGCTCCGATTGGATGGCACACTCTTTCCACTCCTCCCTCCAAAGGAAATAATCCCTCTCTCTTTTGTGTTTTATTTTTTAAAAAGATTTTGTTTATTTAATTGGGAGAGAGAGAAAGTGGGAGCAAGGGGAGGGACAGAGGGAGAGCGAAAAACAGACTCCCCACTGAGCAGGGAGCTGATATGGGACTCTATCCAGGGACCCCGGGATCATGACCTGAGCCAAATGCAGATGTTTAACCCACTGAGCCACCCAGGTGCCCTCTTCTGTGTTTTAAAGCACTCGTCATATCTCAAATGAAACACTGCCAACACTTTTATCAGCTTAAATCTGTAATAATACAAAAGTGTTATTTCCACACTGGACAATGTGTGACCCTGATGGCAGTGTTGTCACTTGCACCTAGCTTAGTGTCTAGCATATAGTAGATATTCAGTCAGTATTGAATGAAATAAAATTATGTGCCCAAGTCAAATTCATATGTTGTACATCTGAAATTAATATAGCATTGCATGTTAATTATACTTCAATAAAACATGAAGAAAGAATGATGTAGCCTGATATTTTGTTAGAAAATATTATATATTATATAGAAAAAAATAGGTTTTCCCTTTTTAAAATATTTGTTTGTTTATTTATTTATTTTAAGATTTTATTTATTTGCCAGAAAGGGAGAGAGAACAGAAGCAGGGGGAATGAGAGAGGGAGAAGCAGACTCCCCTCAGAGTAGGAAGCCCCACAGGGGGCTCAATCCCATGACCCTGGGATCATGACCTGAGCCGAAGGCAGACACTTAGTGACTGAGCCACCCAGGCACCCAGGTTTTCCTTTAAAAAAATTTTTTTTATTTGACAGAGAGAGAGCACAAGCAGAGGGTGAAGCAGGGTCCCACCATGTAAGGGAGCCCAACGTGGGGCCTAATCCCAAGACCCTGGGACCATGACCTGAGCCGAGAGCAGACACCTAATGACCGAGTACCCAGGTGTGCCGAAAAAACAGGTCTTCCTACCCAGGGTGATTTCCAAGAGAAGGGGAAATAGATAGGAGTCACTGTCTTGTGTATTCATTACAGAGCTTATTGTCTTCAAAGGCAAGTGGGATTTACTACCGTTAAACGATGAGTGCTCTGTCATACAATCCCAGAGAGTGGTGAACCAGTTTTTGCCAGGATCCCCATCAGGTAGGATAGTTAAAGAGCATAGCAGGCTGAGAGAGATAATTTCTCTGTACCTACCATTTGGGCTTGGAAACAACTAAGGGCCTCCTTCCTTCTAGATCCTCCTGCAAACATGTTGAGAAATTCGTAGTGTTTGGAATCCATTTTCTGGACTTGGTTACCATCCCTGTCAAATTTTTTCCTTAGTATATTAATTAATGACGTCACAGTCTTCTTCCAGATCTGTTCTCTTCAGAGTCCACACCTTGGTCTCTATAGATGTGTAATCCCAAACATTACATGTGGGATGACGCGATTTATCTGAAAGTACTGGGAGAAACTCAGTTTAATCCCCTGTGAAGTAAACATCTTCCTTGCCTAGCTTTCCTCTTGATGGAAAACATCAGATGAGTTTAAGGATGTGAACTCATTTCATAAAATCCAAAACACTATGCAGAAGAGATTAGTATTATATATGCACTGCTAGAAAGCCAAGGTTTCACAAACCCGAAATCAGTAAAAATCAACAACTCTATGCTGCCTACAAGAGACTCGTGCGGGCCCTAAGGAGAACGAAGAATCAAAGGCAAAGGGAGTACCTACGTGGCACAGCTGGCCAAGACTCTTGATTGAGCCATGAGAATAAAGGAAATTCTGCAGTTTATGACAACATGGAATGATCTTGAGGGCATCATGCTGAGAGAGATAAGTCAGACAGAGAAAGATAAATACTGTAGTATACCCTTTATATGTGGAAACTAAATAAATTAAAAGAAAAGATGTTATTTTTTAATCCATCATCTACTCCATGCCGTTGGTTGCTGTACTCAATCCATATACATTTAGAATAATTATTGATATTATGGACTACTAATGCCATCTTATTAATTGGTTTCTGTTTTTGTTTTCTGTGTTTTTTTTTTTTTGTATTTTCATTGCCTCTTTTTCCATTTCTGCCTATTTTTGTACATTGGTTATTTTTCACGTTGGTATAGTCTGTTTCCTCTTCTTTGTCTTTCGTGAATCTACTCTAGGTTTTTGCTTTGTGCTTATCATGGGGCTTACATAACACATCTTATAGATAAGAGTTCATTTTAGGCTGATGGTAACTTATCTTGGTCACTTATAAAGGCTCCAACTTTTACTCTTCTCTTTTATACCACTGATGTCACAATTTGCTTCTTTTTTTTTTTTAAGATTTTATTTATTTGACAGAGAGAAACACAACTGGAGAGGGAACACAAGCAGGGGGAGTGAGAGAGGGAGAAGCAGGCTTCCTGCAGAGCAGGGAGCCCGATGTGGGACTCGATCCCAGGTCTCTGGAATCATGACCTGAGCCGAAGGCAGTCACTTAACCAACTGAGCCACCCAGGTGCCCCTCAATTTGCTTCTTTTTATTTTGTTTATTCATTAACAATTTATAGTACTATAGTTATTTTTTAAATATTTTATTTATTTATTTGACAGAGACAAACACAGCTAGAGAGAGAAAAGAAGCAGGGGGAGTGAGTGAGGGAGAAGCAGGCTTCCTGCTGAGCAGGGAGCCCGATGTGGGACTCCATCCTGAGACGCTGGGATCATGACCTGAGCCGAAGGCAGATGCTTGATGCCTGAGCCACCCAGGTGCCCCAGTACTATAGTTATTTTTAGCACTATTTTCTTTTAAATTTTTTTAAAAATTAACATATAATGTATTATTTGTTTCAGATTTACTACTATTTTCCTTTAAACTTTATACTATAGTTGAGTGGTTAAAATAGTTACCTAAATCTCTGCATTTCCCACCTATACCAGTGTGCTGTGTACTTTCATATGTTTTCATGTTGTTTATTATCTTTTTCTTTCAGCTTCAAGAGCTCCTTCCAGCATTTCTTATAATGCAGGTCTAGTGGGGATGAACTCCTTTAGCTTTGTTTATTTGGGAAAACCTTTATTTCTCCTTCATATCTGAAGAATAACTTTGTCGGAAAACATATTCTTGGCTGGCAATTTTTTATCTTTCAACACTTTGAATATGCCATTCTTGTCCCTCTGTCTGTGAGTTTCTTCTGAGAAATCCACTGACTGCCTAATGGGCATTCCTTTGTAGGTTCCACTGTTCCCCCTCTCCCAGCTGCATTTATTTTTATTTTTTGAATGATTTTATGTCATCCTTTATTTTTTGTATTAATTTATTTTATTTTTTCAGTGTTCTAAGATTGTTTATGTACACCAGCTGCATTTAGGATTGTTGCTTTATCTTTGATTTTTGATGATTTCATTATAATGTGTCTTAGGGAAAGTCTTTTTCATTAAGCTAACAGGATGATTTATTAGTTTCCTGGACTTGGATGTCCAAGTCTTTCCCACGTTTGGGAAATTCTTTGTTATTATTTCTTTAAATAAATTCTCTTCCGGGGCACCTGGGTGGCTCAGTTGGTTAAGCGACTGCCTTCGGCTCAGGTCATGATCCTGGAGACCCTAGATCGAGTCCCACATCAGGCTCCCTGCTTGGCAGGAAGCCTGCTTCTCCCTCTCTCACTCCCCCTGCTTGTGTTCCCTCTCTGGCTGTGTTTCTCTCTGTCAAATAAATAAAAAAAAAAATCTTAAAAAAAATTCTCTTCCCCATCCCCCTCTGGAACCCCAATTATTCTGATATTTGTCTTTTTTTCAAAAGATTTTATTTATTTATTTGCCTAGAGAGAAACACAGCTAGAGAGGGAACACAAGCAGAGGGACTGAGAGAGGGAGAAGCAGGCCTGCCACGGAGCAGGAAGCCCGATGGGGGGCTCGATCCCTGGTCTCCAGGATCATGACCTGAGCCGAAGGCAGTCACTTAACCAACTGAGCCACCCAGGCGCCCCATGATATTTGTCCTTTGATAAATTCCCATAGCTCATGCAGGTTTTCTTTGCTGTTTAAAAACTGATGCTCTTTCATTTTTGTCTGACTATGTTGTTTCAAAATTCCTATCTTCCAAGGCATATCTTTGTTCTTTCATCTGGTCTGCCCTGATGGAGAGACTCTCAACTTCATTCTTCATCTCATTCATTGATTTCTTAAGCTCCAGAATTTCTGTTTAGTGCTTTTATATCATCTTAATCCTTTTGAGATATAACTCATTTTGTTCATATATGTTATTCTGGATTTCACTGAATTGACTTCCCTAATTTTATTTTATTTTTTGAAGATTTATTTATTTATCTGAGAGAGAGCGAGAGAGCACACAAACCAGCATGAGCAGTGGGGAAGGAGCAGGCTCCCCGCTGAGCAGGGAGCCCACATGACCCTGCAGCCGAATCCCAGGATCCTGAGATCATGACCTAAGCAGAAGGCAGATACTTAACCTATTGAACCACCCAGGCACCCCTTTTCTGAATTTTCTTATAACCCATTGAATCTTCATAACTGCTATTTTAAGTTTTCTAACATTAGATCACAATATTCTGTGCCTTTGAGCTCAGTTGCTAGAGACTTGTCATGTTCTTTTTGTGATGCCCTATTTGATTATTTCATATTCCGTATTTGAAGTAGTGGAGACCTCCTGAACTCTGTGCTCATTGCCTTCAGCAGATGGGGTGTTATATTCTATGGCATTGTTATTTAACTTTTTATGGCATCGTTATTATCTAAATTTTTCCTTTGTGCTTGTGAAGCTGAACTTGTTCCACTCTTTTTTCTTCTGTCCCGTGACGGTATTTTAAAGTTTTTATGTGTTCTCTGGTTCTTTATATTCACCAGGCTGGTTACTGGACACCTCTCCTCTATGCCAGAAGGTGGTGCTAGAGCTCAAGTTTGTGGTTTCTTCCTAGCCTGCCAAGCACGGACTATATTCTGAAGGTGCTGTCTGCAGACAGCTCTAGCAAACACACCTGAAAGCAGCACTGGGAGCCTGCAGCAGAGTCCCCAGAGGTGTGGGTTTAGCAGTAGTGCCCTGGGGGCACCCAGCGACCAGGTGGGGAGATCTGGTACCCTGGTACTTGCAGAGGCTGGTGAATGGACCCCCGCCCCCTCCCCAAGCACAATCCCTTTGAGGTGGTTTGAATTTCTTATCTGCCTCTTTCCTAATATCCTCTCTCCCTAAAGTCTTAGAGCTCCCATTTTAGTACTCCCAGTGCTAATGGAGAGAAATAGATTTCTCCAGTCACATTCTGCCAGTTGGGGACAGCCAGGTACTCACTCACCGCTTTCCTTTCTGCTGTGGGAGAGGTCACCACCACCACCTGGCTCACTCTTAGCTTGCGGAGGACAAAAGACTGGAAGCTGTCTCTACTAAGCCTCCACTGCAATCAAATTCATATTTTTTCTTTTCTTTTCTCCATTGGTGTGCCTGAGTCTGAACTTCTACAAGTTGTCACTCACTCTCCAGTCAGCACTCACCCGATTTTTGCCTGAGCGGGGCTAAAGGGGTCTAGGCTCTGCCTGTTGTGTCCTCTTATGGAGGTTTGTCTCTTACCAGGACCCTGGTAGGTGAGATTCCTCCCAAGTCCCTTGGCGTAAAGTCTTAGGACCCAAAAGACCAATCAAGGCAATTTCATTCATGTATGGATGACTAATTCATTGACTAAAAAGGGGGATAAAGAGGAAAAACGGCTTACACTGCCATGTTGCAGACTTTCTGCTTTTAGTTATCCCATCCTCGTGGTCTCCTCTGATTCTTCAACAGCTTCGCAGTCTTTCCTAGCTTTTTCATGACTTTGACACTTTCGAATGCACTCATCATATATTTCTTAAACTGCCTCCAGTTCAGGTTATCTGATGTTTTCTCATGGTTAGAGGTTATGGATCTCGGGAAGGAATATTCCAGAAGAGAGGTGCCTGTCTCATTGATCTTATCAGGCACGTCATGATGTCAATCTACTTGAGATTCTCTCTCCCTCTCCTTACCACTCACTCTAACTCTCTCAAATAAATAAGTAAAGTCTCTAAAAAAAAGTAGATACAAAAAAGAGACATATTTACAGTGAACCATAATATGATGTGGTCTGAACTATGCTAGTGACATAAGCCAAAACTCTCAGAGGGCGAGGACAGCATTCTTCGCCCTCTGCCTTAATGTCAGGCAGAGTATGTAGCATAGAGGACTTCAGCACAGACTTCTCTACCAAATGAATGCATGCTCTGGGAGCTCAGAAGACAAAGCAGAAGACCTAGATGCGCTGCAAATTAAATCCCTTAGGATTTAATATAAGCTCATTGAGGACAGTGGTTTATTTTTTTTTCGAAGATTTTATTTATTTACTTGAAAGAGAGCAAGCATGAGTTGGGAAGGGGGGAAGAAAGAGGGGGAGAAACAGTTTCCCTGCTGAGTACGGAGCCCAATGATGAGCTCCATCCCAGGACACCAAAATCATGACCAATGGGAGTTGAAGGCAGACGGTCAACCGACTGAGCCACCCAGGCAGCCCAATTTCTCTATACACTGTTGATATATGTCTAGGATTATTGATAGTATGTTTTATTTATCCTTCATGAAAATTTCTTTAAAGTCATTGTTAGTTACATTTTTAAATAAAATCTTTCCTATCATGAAGCCCTCTATAACATGAAAACCGCAAATCTCAGATGCTTGTTTTGAGAACAGTAAATTCCTAATCCTCTATTTCCATCTGAGTCACAGATAATATGGGACAAATTTCCTTCTCTGTTTCTCCCTTTTCCCACCACCTACCACCCTGGGCACCCTAACCTAACTCCTAGCTGATGTGCATTGAGAAAATCAGAGTAATTTTATCCTTAGCCTGAGCAATATACCAGTAGACCGGTGTGAGAATCCTGTAATGTCCGGTAAAGACTGTGAGGTCAACAACACTGTTCCCTCTATTAACATGTGTAGTTTATGCTAATGTATTTTATTTCTGAGGCCAACTGAAAGATGAAGTAAGTAATTATGTTGGCTATGGGAACACTTAGCGTCATTGTGGGAAATTAAAGCTGTTTTATTCTTGTATTTATGGTTCTTCTGAATCTTTTTAAAAATATTATTTTATTTTTTCAGTGTTCCAAAATTCATTGTTTATGCCCCACACCCAGTGCTCCATGCAATACGTGCCCTCAGTACCCACCACCCACCAGGCTCTCCCATCTCCCCTCCCCTCCAAGACCCTCATTTTTTTTTCCTAGTCCAAAGTCTCGCATGTTTCATTTCCCTCCCCAATTTACCCTAGTTCCCATTTCCTTTCCTTCTCCTATTGTCCTCTATATTACTCCTTATGCACCACAAGTAAGTAAAACCATGTGATACTTGACTTTCTCTACTTGGCTTATTTCTCTCAGCATAATCTCTTCCAATCCAGTCCATGTTGCAACAAAAGTTGGATATTCATCCTTTCTGATGGAGGTGTAATATTCCATTGTATATATGGACCACATCTTCTTTATCCATTCATCTGTTGAAGGGCACCTTGGCTCTTTCCACAGTTTGGCGATTGTGGCCATTGCTGCAATGAACATTGGGGTACATATGGTCATTCTTTTCACTACATCTGTATCTTTGGGGTAAATACCCAGTAGTGCAATTGCAGGGTCATAGGGTAGCTCTATTTTTAATTTTTTAAGGAATCTCCACACTGTTTCCAGAGCGGCTGCATTAGCTTGCATTCCCAACAACAGTGTAAGAGAGTTCCCCTTTCCCCGCAGCCTCTCCAACACTTGTTGTTTCTTGACTTGTTAATTTTGGCCATTCTGACTGGTGTAAGGTGGTATCTCAGAGTGGTTTTGATTTGAATATCCCTGATAGCTAGTGATGATGAACATTTTTTCATGTGTCTGTTAGCCATTTGTTTTTTGTTTTTGTTTTTTTAGCCATTTGTATATCTTCTATGGAGAAGTGCCTCTTCATGTCTCCTGCCCATTTTTTTGATGTGTTCATCTTCTTTTTGGATGGTGAGTTTGAGTAGTTCTTTATAGATCCTGGATACCAGCCCTTTGTCTGTAGTGTCATTTGCAAATATCCTCTCCCATTTTGTGGGTTGCCTCTTTGTTTTGTTGACTGTTTCCTTTGCTGTGCAGAAGCTTTTTATTTTGATGAAGTCCCAAAAGTTCATTTTTGATTTTGTCTCCTTTGCCTTTGGAGACATGTCTTGAAAGAAGTTGCTGTGGCTGATGTCAAAGAGGTTACTGCCTATGTTCTTTTCCAGGATTTTGATGGATTCCTGCCTCACGTTGAGGTTTTTCATCCATTTCCAGTTTGGTTCTTCTGATTCTTATGGTGGAGTCAAATTTGATGAAATTGCTGGCTTTTTCTTTTAAGAGTTTTACGACTCCAGGTGAAAGCCCCGGCTGCCTATCCTCAACACTCATTGAGTTGGTGGCTCCATGTGTGACAGCTGTCGTGCACCAATAGGATCACCCAGGGAGGACAAATGCACTTCAATACCTACATGCCCCTCAGGTAGGAACTATTGCTTTTTTTTTTTAAGATTTTATTTATTTATTTATTTGACAGAGAGAAACACAGCTAGAGAGGGAACACAAGCAGGGGGAGTGAGAGAGGGAGAAGCAGGCTTCCCGCCTAGCAGGGAGCCTGATGCAGGGCTCGATTTCCAGGACTCTGGGATCATGACCTGAGCCGAAGGCAGCTGCCAAACCAACTGAGCCACCCAGGTGCCCCGAGGAACTATTGTTTTAAAGAAAACTTGGAAAGTAATTTTGATACTTCATAACTAATCTGCACTTTGTAGATACATTTGAAAGTGTATTTTATGATTAAACCTAAACTCAAAGTAAGAAACACAGGCAATGTAGAAAAGGAAATATAAGTTCCTATTTCTCAATTCTTAGGTCAACAATTGTTGACTTTTGAATCATGGATATCCATATTTTATTGTTTTTGCTGAATCTGAAGTTTTTTTTTAACTAGAACTATAAGTGGGGAGGTGTAATGTTCATGGTAGTCCCCATTGTGTCAAAAAGCCATTAGAGTTGCACGATCACCAATATTTCTTTAATGAATGAGAAGAAATTTATTCCATTTATCACAGTACCCAGGTATATTATTATATTATTAGTTACTGATGAGTGAATCTGGAGTGGAAAGGTGAAACAACTTTTTAAAAATCACGATAGTGTTGCAGATAGGATTTGAACCTAGCTTGTTGTTCTAAGCTTAGGTTTTTATTGTTAATTAAAATCTGCCTAGAGCTTTGGGTCAAGAATTAATCCTTAGTCATGGCTCAATCCAAGTGAGCCATGATGCTCTCCAAAAACTGTATCCTTGGATCTTTCAAGACAGGTATGTGGGTTACATAGATTTGCATTTGAGTATTACACGTCTGTTGTTCTGTGTGACAGAATACTTAAACTAATATAACAAAACAAGATCTAAAGATACAATGTGGAGTGAACTAAAATATTATGTTGCTTCTTCGTCATTGTTCTACCAATTCAATTTCATGATTCTATAACACACTGATTAAATGTCATAATAAGATAAGGAGTTAGGAGACAAAAGGAAGCACAGAAATTTGTTACTATAAAATGAATTATAGGATGCTTCTAGAAGGAAGCTGATCTTTATCAGTGAGGTGAAGGGAGGGAGGATCTTATTGTGAAGATGGACAGTCTAGAGTCAGTTCTCCAAATTTGCTGTGCATCAGAATCGCCTGCGGAACACAGTGACTATACGGTGCTCAGACCTGACCCCTGCAGATTCAGATTCAGTTGGCTTAGGGTGGGGCCCAGGAATGCTGCATGTTTTATCAATACTTGGCTGATGTTGGTGTAATAAGCCTTCAGGCATTTTTTTTTTGGAAAACATAGGTTTAGGACCCCGTCCAAAGTTTTGTTTTTGTTTTTCTTAAATTTCTTCCTTCCTTCCTTCCTTTTTTCTTCTTTTTCTCCTACCTTCCGTTTTTTTAAAAAAAGATTTTATTTATTGAGAGAGAACAAGTGGGGAGGAGAGGCAGAAGCAAACTTCCTGCTGAGCAGGGAGCCAGATGTAGGACTCAATCCCAGGACCCCAGGATTATGACTTGAGCCAAAGGCAGATGCTTAACCAATTGAGCCACACAGACGCCCCTTTTCCCAAATTTCAATCTTCAGCATTTTAAAAAAGTTTTGATGGGGCGCCTAGTGGCTCAGTCATTCAGTGTCTGCCTTTGGCTCAGGTCATGTTGAGCCCCACATCGGGCTCCTTGTTCCCTGCTTGGCGGGAAGCCTGCTTCTCCCTCTCCCATTCCCCCCTATTCTCCCTCCCCTCCTCGTCAAAAAAATAAACAAGATCTTAAAAAACAGTTTTGATGTTATTTTCTCTCATCATCAGATTTTTTTCTGGCTTTCTTTTTTGGAATATGTACAAAATAATGTCTGTTCTTTAATGGAAGCCAAGATTCTGATCCATTTTTGCTGTTATCATATTAAGTTACTCTAATATCTCTTGTGCTAAATCAGATGAAAATCTATTTTCTCGTTTCCTTGGAGTTAAAAATGGAATAAGACTCTTATAGTATATGATTATGGGCTAGCGACATATTCATATTTACATTTCCTTTAAATATCAAAGTTTATTGCCACAAATACCAGCAGTGTTTACTGAACTTTCTTTTTTAGTACAGAAATGACTGCTTTCCAGAATCAGCTTTCTTTCTTTCAATGTTTGCTACAGCTTTGAAAATTGGATAAATACTCCAATGACTTTACAAAAGGATTCCTACAAGTAGTGTACTATTACTATTTGGCATTTGTTAGTATTTCCTAAAGGCATCTAGAACTCTCTTATTAGTCCTTTCCTTCTCCAATCCTCTATAGTGCACTAAGGAGGATTCCCTAAGCTGTTTTGACACTGCGTGTGTGTGCGTGTGTGCGTGTGTGTGTGCGTGTGTGTGTGTGTGTGTGTGTGTGTGACTCCAGTGC
>PITA01016098.1:0-47703 GCA_004023965.1 Spilogale gracilis | reverse complement strand
TTTGTACGATGTGGGATATGCAGGCGTTGCTAAGATTTAAGAAAATTGGACAACTCAAGGAGAGTGAGTTGATCGTTTCAGGGGTGGGTTTCCAAGTTTAAGGCAGCAGATGCCAAATTCCTGTAGGCTGGCTTTCTTCTTTCTTTCTTTCTTTCTTTCTTTCTTTCTTTCTTTCTTTCTTTCTTTCAAGATTTTATTTATTTATTTGACAGAGAGATCACAAGTAGGCAGAGAGGCAGGCAGAGAGAGAAGAGGAAGCAGGCTCCCTGCTGAGCAGAGAGCCCAATGCGGGCCTCGATCCCAGGACCCTGAGATCATGACCTGAGCCGAAGGCAGAGGCTTTAACCCACTGAGCCACCCAGGCGCCCTAGGGTGCACTTTAACATGAAAGAGACATCTATGTCATTAACCGTGGCCCCATTCTCCAGGGAGAAGGCTGGGCAGCCCCCCTGTGTTCCCGGGACCCTCATCCCAGAGCCTCCACGAGCTTCTTCCTCTTCTGTTGTCTTGGATGGACAGTGAGGTTGAATGACCGCCGGTCTTGTGTGGATTGGGCTGGGCAGAGAGGTGTCCTTCCTCCACTGCTGCTGTGGGGTCAGGACTGAGTGCGAGGGGATAGTGTGCGCACAAGAAAGAACACTTCTCAGGACTCAGGGTTGCTTGATTTTTTTGTGTAGACTAATAAGCAATGGAGGTGTCAGGATTAAGACACGGGCAAGCATCTTCCAGTTCCAAGTGGCAGAAAACCCAGTCAAATGGACTTACAGCAAGAAGGGAATTGTTGGCACACATCATTTCATTTCAGGCGAGGTTGGGACCGGCTGGGGAGGCTGTGGCGGGAGGCTCGGCCTCTCTTCCTTCCTCTTTCAGCCCCGGCTTCCTGTGCTGGCCCGGTGCTCTAGCCCACCCACGACCAAGGTGAGGCTGCTCAGCGACGCTGCTGGAGACCGTGCATCCCCTAGGTGGGCTTTGGCCCTCACCCCTGTGAAGCAGTGAGCACTTACTTACGTGTTCATTCCCTTGTTCCGAGGGGCAGGAGAGCAGCGGCTTCTCGACGGGACCAGGGCTGGTTCTCAGAGACAGGGTGCTGTTGAGTAAATAAAAAGGTGAACGATTCACTTTGCCGAAGCTTCCAGCCAGATCCCCAGGTCTGACTCTCGTCGTCTCTGCTGTGTGGCGTGGCTGTTCTCATCCGGGACTGTGATAGGGAGGGGGTGTCCTTCTGGCCGACCTGGGGTGGGGCCAGGAAGTCACTGGGATTCAGTCCCTGACCAGGTGCTCTGCTGGCATCATCCTGACAGGAAAGCGGGATGCACCCTCCATTTAGGTACTTAGTTTAACGTCTATTATGAAAGTGTTGGCTTTCAGGCTCTTACTGCTTCAGATAACAGATGGTTGGTTCCATGGATGTCTCCTTCATTAGATTTTAAAGTTCCTGAAAACAGAATTGCGTTTATTTTCCCGACAGCCGGCTGATGGCACTAAGTATTTACCAAGGAAAGAAGAAATTAATGTATTGAAAATACGCTATTTTGAAAAGTATACAGAAGAGATGCAGCTGCATGTGTGCTTTATAATCATTCTGCAGTTAGCCTAATACAAAATTAATTTTTACACGAGCCTCCGTGAGCTCACCATTTGTCCCCAGAAAGATCCACTGGCTGATTTTGAATGTTTCCATTTCTTTTCATTGCAAAATGCATGACGTAATTTCTGGCCTGAGGCTTTGATAAGAAGAGTGGTGCTGTTTCAAAAGCTGCTGGGGCCCCTGAAGGGGCACCGAAGAGGGCAGGGGTCACAGGCGCGACCCAGGACCAACGTTCAGGAACGAGGTGGCCTCTGGGCCGGGGCCCTCAGGCGAGATGTCTGTTTCTAGGGACGTCATAGATCCAGCCCCGAGCCCGGCTCCATGTTCGGGGTCTGAAACAGAGCTGCTTGGGAGCAGTGCGTCTCTGGCGGTCTCCAGAAGCCTGGCTCACCGGCTAGCTCCTTGAGCGTGAGTCAGCCGAGTGGGAAAGGCAGACTGCACACCACGGGGGGGGGGACAGGCAGGTGGACAGATGGCCCCCGCACCTCAGGGTGGCTGCCCGGTGCCGGGCTGGGCAGCCAGGAGGCTGAATTCATTTGGGCCACAGCTGTCTCCAGCGTGGGAGCCCACCACACCCAGAGCCGGCTCCGTGGGGTCTGAGGCTTGACCCCCTGGTCTGGGCTGGAGGATTGGGAGTCAACGAAACCTGTTATTATTGTTGAAAATGTTTAGCTGGCTCAAGGGCTTGATGAGGTCTAAAGAGTATCTCTGTTTTCTTTTTTGTTATTTTTTTTGGATTTTAAGAGACTTTATTATTTAATAATAAATCATTTTTTTCAGTGTTCCAAGACTCATTGCCCATGCCCCACACCCAGTGCTCCATGCAATAGGTGCCCTCAGTACCCACCACCAGGCTCCCCCATCCCTCCAACCCCTCCCTTCCCAAACCCTCAGTTTGTTTCTCAGAGCCACGGTCTCTCATGCTTCGTCTCCCTCCCCGATTTACCCCAGTTCACATTTCCTTTCCTTCTCCCACTGTCCTCTACATTACCCCTAATGCTCCACAAGTAAGTGAAACCACATGATACTTGACTTTCTCTGCTTAGCTTATTTCACTCAGCATAATCTCCTCCAATCCCATCCATGTTGCTATAAAAGTTGGGTATTCATCCTTTCTGATGGAGGCATAGTATTCCATTGCATATATGGACCACATCTTCTTTATCCGTTCATCTGTTGAAGGGCACCTTGGCTCTTTCCACAGTTTGGCGATTGTGGCCATTGCTGCCATGAACATTGGGGTACATGTGGCCCTTCTTTTCCCTACATCTGTATCTTTGGGGTAAATGCCCAGTAGTGCAATCGCAGGGTCATAGGGTAGCTCTGTTTTTAATTTTTTAAGGAATCTCCACACTGTTTTCCAAAGCGGCTGCACCAACTTGCATTCCCACCAACAGTGTAAGAGGGGTCCCCTTTCTCCGCAGCCTCTCCAACACTTGTTTCCTGTCCTGTTAATTTTGGCCGTCATTAGCCATCAGGGAAATTCAAATCAAAACCACATGGAGATATCACCTTACATCAGTTAGAATATCTCTATTTTAAAATAAAGATTGTTTCCAATTTTATTTTCAGAATGACATAGTGGGGGCACCACAGAGGTGTATAAGTGAGGATGATTCCAGGAGCGTTGTTTCAAGTAGCATAAAACAAAATTCAAGTCAGGGACCATACTTTCAGATAGATGAGAGGGAGAGATTAACAGAAGTGTGCTTGGCACCCATGTACATTAGTTTCAGATGGACAGCATAGTGACTGGGAAGTGATGGGATGACTGTCTACTTTATGCTGTGCTTCCAGGAAGTGTGGTTACCATCTGTCACCATACAACCCAACTACAATGCCATTGACTACTCCCTAGGCTGTACCCTTCATCCCATGACTTGTTCATTCTGGAAATGGAAGCCTGTACCTCCCACTGCCCTTCCCCCATTTTGCCCACCCGCTCTGGCAACCACCAATCTGTTCTTTGGATTCATAGGTCTCTCTTTTTGTCTTTGTACATTTTGTTTCTTAGATTCTACCTATAAATGATAGAATATGGTATTTGTCTTTTCTGTCTGACTTACTTCACTTAGTAGAATACCTTCTAGGTTCATCCATGCTGTCGCAGATGGCAAGATCTCATTCTTTTTTTAAGGTTGAGTGATATTCCATTATGGAATGATGGGATTACTGGATCATATGGTATTTCTATTTTTAATTCTTTTTCAGAGTCAGTATTTATTATTTCCAGCTTTCTGTTTATCACACAATCTTCGTATTATCCCGACCTTGAGGATGTTATTATTCTTTACAATATATGGGGTATAGTAACACTTAGGTAAATGTTGCATTTGCATATTTTCTTTTCCTTTCCTTTTCTTTTTTTTTATTTTAAATTTATTTTATTTTTTCAGTGTTCCAAGATTCATTG
Organism: Spilogale gracilis; assembly: GCA_004023965.1. Classification (NCBI taxonomy): domain Eukaryota; kingdom Metazoa; phylum Chordata; class Mammalia; order Carnivora; family Mephitidae; genus Spilogale; species Spilogale gracilis. Next base: position 43,702 of record PITA01016098.1, on the reverse strand, counting down.
CCCATGCCCCACACCCAGTGCTCCATGCAATACGTGCCCCCAGTACCCACCACCAGGCTCCCCCATCCCCCCACCCCCTCCCTACAAGTCCCTCAGTTTGTTTCTGTGTCCAGTCTCTCATGTTTCATTTCTCTCCCTGAATTACCCTACTTCCCATTTCCTTTCCTTCTCCTACTGTCCTCTTTCTTATCCCTTATGCAACACAAGTAAGTGAAACCATGTGATACTTGACTTTCTCTACTTGGCTTATTTCACTCAGCATAATCTCTTCCAGTCCAGTCCATGTTGCTACAGAAGTTGTCTATTCATTCTTTCTGATGGAGGCGTAGTATTCCATTGTGTATATGGACCACATCTTCATCCGTTCATCTGTTGATGGGCACCTTGGCTCTTTCACAGTTTGGCGATTGTGGCCATTGCTGCGATGAACATTGGGGTACATGTGGCCCTTCTTTTCCCTACATCTGTATCTTTGGGGTAAATGCCCAGTAGTGCAATCGCAGGGTCATAGGGTAGCTCTATTTTTAATTTTTTAAGAAATCTCCACACTGTTTTCCAAAGCAGCTGCACCAGCTTGCATTCCCACCAACAGTGTAAGAGGGTTCCCCTTTCTCTGCAGCCTCTCCAACACTTGTTGTTTTCTGTCTTGTTAATTTTGGCCATTCTGACTGGTGTAAGGTGGTATCTCAGAGTGGTTTTGATTTGAATTTCCCTGATAGCTAGTGACGCTGAACATTTTTTCATGTGTCTGTTAGCCATTTGTATATCTTCTATGGAGAAGTGCCTCTTTATGTCTCTTGCCCATTTTTTGATGTGTTCATCTTCTTTTTGGATGTTGAGTTTGAGTAGTTCTTTATAGATCATGGCTAGCAGCCCTTTGTCTGTAGTGTCATTTGCAAATATCCTCTCCCATTCCGTGGGTTGTCTCTTTGTTTTGTTGACTGTTTCCTTTGCTGTACAGAAGCTTTTTATTTTGATGAAGTGATATTTTGCATGCTGTTCAACATCATGAAATTTTTTCTGCTTTAGGAAAAAGTTGTGCTTTCTGTTTCATATTTTAATACGATTGTATGTTTATTTGTTCATTTGTCTCTTATCTGGTATTGAGAGTGATCTTGCTTAAACAAAGAAAATGTATTTATACTTGGAGCAGGTGAATAGGATCATTTAAGTGTGTGGGGTTTTTCATCTAATCTCCTTTTCTTATGGACTGCTCTTAGGGTTACAGCAATAATTCTAAGTATAACAGTTGGCACTATGGGTGGATTTGGGTGGCACAATTTAATTTGTGCTTGTAACACTTTACTTGTATACTTATGACCTTATTAAGTTTCAGTGATTATTGCTGATGAATTACTGAGACATTTTTCTACAGGTGTCCCAAAACCTGAGTTATTTCTCATACTTTAAAACAGAAAAAACCTTTGGAATTTTTTTTTTTAAGGATTTTATTTATTTGACAGAGAGAAACACAGCGAGAGAGGGAACACAAGCAGGGGGAATGAGAAAGGGAGAAGTGGGCTTCCCGCTGAGCAGGGAGCCCTATATGGGGCTCGACCCCGGGTCTCCGGATGATGACCTGAGCCGAAGGCAGTCGCTCAACCAACTGAGCCACCCAGGTGCCCCAAAACCTTTGGAATTTATCATGCATTTTTTCTGTTAAAATCTGGAGTTCCCTGAGGTTAGCAGGTTCATATCTTTTATAAACTAGCTTTAAGTTCTGCAGTCTTACATAATGCTTAGATGGTGCATAGAGTCAGGTTTATAAAACAATAGGCAGTATCTATACATGGTATATTTCAACACATGCTGTGCATTTTAAATCTCTACTTGTGGCCAAGCATTTCAACATTTCCCCTTCTTTTTGATATGAGTGCTTTATCTCAGCATGGCTCAGAAGGTTAGTGAAAACGTAAAAAAAACAAAAACAAAAACAAAAAACACCACCCTCTTCGGCTGAACTTTTAAAAGAAATACTTAGTGCACCTTTGAAAATAACACCAAATAGATATGTTATCTTTGTAAACGGGTCTAATGAGATATCTAAAAACATACTGTTTTATTCAATGGTAATCTAAGTTTACATTTACTTGATACACACACACACACACACACACACACACACACACACGCTTCTTAGAAATGATTGGATTTTCCACTTGTCTAACAGCAGTGGCCCCTGGTTTTGAATAAACATGAACCATTAAACAAAATGATTGTTTTATGGAAATTTTTTGGGCAGAGACCCAAGTTTTCAGTGAACTGTTACTATTTAAATTTAAATAATTTTTAGGTAAACATTACATTAAAGAGCAATGCTGTAGAATACAACCAGGACCTCAGTGGGTTTCACCAGAAAATACTTATCTGTGAGTGGACTGTATTGAAACTTAATGAGTCATCTAAATTCCATAATATATCAAATCCCATAATATAAAAACCTTCCTTTTTCCCCCGATGTATTTTGTATACATTCTTGGAAATCTACGAAGAAATTACTGCCCTGTGTTTTCCCCACACCAACAAAATGGGGGAAAACGGCATTGTATGGGAGGGTCATGTACAAATACTCGTGCTTGGACTGGATGGATTGTGCTTGTGGCCGACAATTGCAGTCCCTTGTTGGCTCTCTCAGGAAAGAAGGGAAGGAGGGAGGGAGGGAGAGGGAGACCAGGAAGAAGGAGAGGATGGGAGGGAGGCAGGAGAGTGAACAAAAGGCAAGTGCATTCAATCACAGAACAAAGCTGATGACCAGACTTTGATCTGCAGTCACACAAGTTTTAAACCTCCCAGTTGATTATTTAAAGCACAAAATAAATATTTCTTTGTGATGATGTATATTCTGTATTCTCATAAAGTGGTGAGTCTTTAGCTTGGGAATATGTTAGTTATTTTGTTTTTATTGGTTTAAGTTGTTTCCAATGAAAATGCCCAAATCCTAAATATTCTTTTCAAGATAGTATAAGAAAATCCTCATGTCACCTAAATCTTGTCCTAAAAATTCAGCTGTTTGTTATAATACTTCTGGATCAAATAGGATAGGGTGTTGTTGGGTTTTTGGTTAAAATTTGTCAGTCCTTAAAGTTATGTGGACTTTCAGGAGAAACATTCCTTAAAATATAAATGAACATCTAAGTCCTTTCATGTTTCATTGTAAATTTTTAAAAACTTTGTCCTGTAGGGCGCCTGGGTGGCTCAGTGGGTTAAAGCCTCTGCCTTCAGCTCAGGTCATGATCTCAGGGTCCTGGGATCGAGGCCCGCATCGGGCTTTCTGCTCAGCAGGGAGCCTGCTTCCTCCTCCTCTCTCTCTCTGCCTACTTGTGATCTCTCTCTGTCAAATAAATAAATAAAATATTAAAAAAAAAACAAAAAACTTTGTCCTGTAGTTCTTGATCACTTAACATCAGATAGTAGAGAGGGAATGAAATAACTTTGTTTCCAGATTTTTGGTGGAGAAAATTGAGAAGCTCAAAAAATTTGTCCAAAAGTTTCAAAATAAATTATTTATTCCCCCAAGACATATTTCTTAGCTGTTGTTCCATGAAGCAGGTTATGGAGGAGCACCATTTATAGAATGAAGCTACTTGATTTTATGAGAATTACAGTATTTTGGTAATGCGTGTGAACAATGTATGAACAGAAAAATTAAGAGCAGGCACACTCGATTGCTCTGCGACCATTTTAATGATGTGAGTATAGTTTGTGGGATATTAGACTTCCCCCCTTGAAGTGGATATTTGAGATTTACATGTCAGCAAGGCAGTTCAGTTAATGAGCTATGGCTAGTTGAAATCTTTTTAAACTCAATGTGTAGGGCAGCATCAATACTACCATGAGCCAACAGCTGACTTTCTCAAGTGCGGCCCTCTGGGTAGGAGCAGGATAGGGTTTGGGATCTTTGCAGTCATGTCTTTCATCTGCCAGTCCTGGTTTACCGCTCCCCGCAGAACCCAGTATGGGAGCCGTTGCTGCTCACGTGAGACAGGTAGCCTCACTGAGCTGCTCTGCCTGGAAACTGCGTGCTTTTCCTACCAGGATGAACTTGACTGTTTCGACAGTGTAAGCTTAATATGTGTCAAGATGAGATATAACTTAGATACGGAGATTGAAGAAAGTTGTTCTCCAACTTGGGGCCCAGTTTAATTCAGCACACATTTATCAGGTGTCTACCATGTGCCAGGCAGTGCGGAGAAGCTGAGAAAATAAAGATAAATACTGGTTCTCTACAAAATCTGCAGATCCTATAGGAGAAGCAAGATGGTTCATTAAAATGGTACCGGTTGTAATGCTGAAACAACAGTCGCGACCGGGTATCTGTGCCTTTTGCAGAATATAAGTTTTTTGGGAGCCTTTGTGGGTAATAATTGGGATTATTAAAATTTTGCCTTTCAAACAGGTGTAAATCCTTAGCTCCTTAGGGTGCAGAAGGAGGACAACCTGTAAGAAAACTGAAACGGTTCTCCCCCAGGACTGTGATTCCTCTGAGGTTTGAGAGTCACAGAGTTTTGCATGATTTTAAAACCAGGAAGAAATAGACGAGTTTTTTGGCCAGGTGCTAGAGCAAAATTTCGCAAAGAGGCTTCTTGACATAGAGTTGGAATAATAAAATCAATGTAAAGATTAAGCGTTCATGTCTTGTCTTAGGGAAGTTATTTGAATCACAGCCTTTATTCTTAAGTAAATTCTCAGTTGTTGATAAAAAGAAAGCCTTTGTTTTTTAGTAGGCATTTATTTTAGGGTAGTTTTAGGATCTCAGCTAACTTAAGTGAAGTTTTGACATTTCCCATATTTCCACCTTTCCCCACACATGCCCGGCTTCCCCTATTATCAGACATTCCGGAATGCTTCCTTTGTTGAAACTGATGAACCGACATGACACATCATTATCACTCAGAGCTCACAATTTATGTGAAGGGTCACTCTGGGTGTTGTACATTCTGTGGGATTTGCCAAATGTATAAAGACATATATCCACGACGACAGTGTCCTACAGAGTAGTTTCACTGCCCTAAAAACCCCCTGTGCTCTACTCTACCTATTCATTCCTGACAACCTCTTAAACACTGATCTTTTTACTGTCTCTATAATCTCACTTTTTCCAAAATGTCATATAATTGGAATCAAACAGTATGCAGCCTCTTCAAATTGGCTTCTTTCACTTAATAATATGCATTTAAGGTTCCTTCATGTTTTTTCATGGCCTGATAGCTCGTTTCTTTTTAGTGCTGGAAAGGTTCCACTGTCTGGTTGTGGCACCGTTTCTTTAGCCATTCACTGACTAAAGGACACTTTGATTTCAGGTTTTGGCAATTAATGAGTAAAGCTGCTAGAAATAGCGCGTGCGTGCTTCTGTGTGGACATAAGTTTTCAACTCCTTTGGGTAAATACCAAGGAGTGCAGTGGTTGGAATGCATGGTAGGAGTATATTTAGTTTTCTAAGAACCTGCCAAATTGTCATCTAAAAAGACTGTGTCATTTTGCGTTCCCACCAGCAATGAATGAGAGTTCCCGTTGCCCTCCATCCTTGCCAGCACTTTACGTTGGCACTGCTGCAGGTGTTGGCCAGCCTAATAGGTGGGTGGTGGTATCTCATCGTTTGTGTTTCCAGTTCCCTGGTGACAGATGATGTTGGGCCCCTTGTCATACGCTTATCTGACATCTGCATATCTTTGTTGAAGTGCCTGGAAGTCTTTGGACCAATTTTTAAATGGAGTTGTTTTTTTTTGTTGAACTTAAGCATTCTTCGTATATTTTGGAGAACAGTTCTTTATCAGATGTATGTTTTACAAATATTTTCTCACAGTGTGTGACTTGTCTTTTCATTTTCTTGACAGTGCCTTTCACAGAGCAGACCATTTTAACTTTCATGAAGACCAACTTGTCAATTTTTTCTTTCATAGATCATGCCGCTGGTGTTGTATCTAAAAAGTCATTGCCAAACACAGGTCATCTGGATTTTCTCCTGCGCCATCTTTTGGGAGTTTTATCATTTTGTACTTTACAGTTGATCTATTTGAGTTAATTTTTTGAATGGTGTAAGATCTGTGTCTAGACTCATGACTTTGCGTGTGGATGTCTAGTTATTCTTGCGCCATTTGTTGAAATCTTTGCTCCATTGTATTGTTTTTGCTCCTTTGTCAAAGATCAGTCGACTATATTGTGTGGGCCACTTCTGGGCTTTATTCTATTCCATTGATCTATTTGTCAGTTCTTTTGCCAATACCGTATTGTCTTGACTGTCATAGCTTTGTAGTAAGTCTTGAAGTTAGGTGGTGTCAGTTCTCTGCTTTCATATTCTGTTGGCCATTCTGGGTAGTTTTTCTTTCCACATAAACTTTAGAATTGGTTTGTTGATATCCACAAAATAACTTGCAGGGATTTTGATTGAGATTGCCTTGAATTATAGACAAAACTGGAAGACCTGACATCCTGACAGTACGAATCTTATTATTCTTGAATGTGGACTATCTCTCCATTTATTTGGTTCTCTAATTTTATGCATCAGGGTTTTGGGGGTCTCCTCATATAGATTGTGTACATATTTTGTTAGACTTATGCCCAAATATTTCATATTTTTGGATGTTCATGTAAATGGTGTTGTATTTTTTAATTAATTAATTAATTCATTTATTTATTTGACAGAGAGATCACAAGTAGGCAGAGAGGCAGGCAGAGAGAGAGAGGAGGAAGCAGGCTCCTTGCTGAGCAGAGAGCCTGATGTGGGCCTCTATCCCAGGGCCCTGAGATCATGACCTGAGCTGAAGGCAGAGGCTTTAACCCACTGAGCCACCCAGGCGCCCTGGTGTTGTGTTTTTAATTTCAAATTCAACCTGTTCATTACCGGTGTATAAGAAAGCGATTGACCTGTTTGTTAACCTTATATCCTGTGGGCCTGCTATAATTGTTTACTAGTTCCTTGCTTTTGTTTTTGTTTTTGGTCAGTTCTTTTGGATTTTCTACATAGATGATCATGTTATTTGTGAACAAAGATTTCTTCTTCCCAATCTATATCCCTTTTATTTCCTCTTCCTGTCCAATTGCATTAATTAAGACTTGTAATAGAATGTTGAAAAGGGGGGGCGCCTGGGTGGCTCCGTTGGTTAAGCAACTGCCTTCAGCTCAGGTCATGATCCCGGAGACCCGGGATCGAGCCCCACATCGGGCTCCCTGCTCAGCGGGAAGCCTGCTTCTCTCTCTCTCACTCCCCCTGCTTGTGTTCCCTCTCTGGCTGTGTTTCTCTCTGTCAAAAAAAAAAAAAAAAAAAAGAATGTTGAAAAGGAATGGGGATAGGGAATAACCTTTCTTAGTGGGAAAGTTACAATGATTTAACTTATGATTTTCAGTAGATATTCTTTTTGAAGGTGAGGAAGTTCCCCTCTATTTCTAGTTTAAGAGTTTTTATGACAAATAGATGTTGGATTTTGTCAAAAACTTTTCTGCATCTCTTTATGTGATTTTCTTCTTTAGCTTATTGATGTGGTAGATTACATTAATTGCTTTTTGAATGTTGAATCAGCCATGCATACCTGGGATAAATTACACCTGTTCATGGTGTATAATTCTTTTTATATGTTGTTGGATTCAATTGGCTAATATTTTGTTGAGAATTTTGCTTCTGTGTGATTGAGAGATACTGGTCTATAGGCTTCTTTTCTTGTGATATCTATGACTGGTTTTAGTATTAGGGTAATTCAGTTGTCATAAAATGAATTAGAAAGTATTCTCTGTGCTTCTAGTTTCAGAAAGAATTTGTAGAGAATTGGTAACATTTTTTCCTTAAATATTTGGTAGAATTTAACCACTGAAACCATCTGGACATGGTGCTTTCTCTTTTGGAAAGTTATTAATTATAGATTCAAATTCTTTAATAGATAGAGGCCTATACAGATTGTCTTTCTTCTTGTGTGAATTTGGCAGATTCCATCTTTTAGGGATTAGTCCATATCATCTAGATTATAAAATTTTGGGTTATAGAGTTGTCCATATTATTTCTTTTTTATCCATTTAATGTCCACAGGATCTGTAGTGATATTCTTTCTCTCATTTCTGATACTAGTAATTTATGACCTTTCTTTCTCTCTCTCTCTCTCTCTCTCTCTCTTTTTAAGGTAGCCTGGTGAGAATCTTTTACTGACCTTTTCATAGAGCCAGCTTTTGATTTTATTCATTGATTGCCTATTCTCAATTTTACTGATTGGTGCTCTAACAAGAAGACTTTTCAAAAGTGATTTTGTACTTTTGAGTTGCAGATTTTCTGCAAGTTCAAAGCCAGATCATTAGGCAAGAAGCTGTTTTTATTAACAAATATTTGCCCAGTTACATCTTCTCTACCATTTGGTCAGCGTTTGGAATATACTATTTTGTAATTTAAGATTTTCTCAAAAATATGTAAGCCATTTTACAAATGCTTTAATCTATAAAAGGAAACCCTACCAGTATGAATTCACTCAGCTGGAGGGAACATTGAGATATAATTTAATTATAAGAACAATAATTAATTCAAATTTATACTTAATAATAGTTGCAATTAATGAGTATTAATTTGCTATATCGCACCACTAAAATTCATGGCAAATTGTTTTTGTAGTGTTACCGGTTGACTTAAAAAAAAAAAAAGTGAATCCTTCAATGCCGAGGAATAATTTTATGGACAACAGCTGGATCTAGCTCTGTTCATTGAATAGCTCCGATTTAATACAGTGAACATAAACCAAACCTTCGAAAAAATTCGTGACATAGGTTACGATAGGAAAGCAAGCCTAGAAGTAAAAGCAAAAGTGGTTACCTTTGGACTGTGCTAATGGGTAGGCATGCACTCTCTGCCTGGGTGAGATAAATAAATTAGCCAGAAACTTGGAGTAATTTGCCCTTTCTGACTTCATTCTCACGGATATATGACTGTATTCTATTATTGGCATGCATAACTTATTGGAACAGACAAGAAATCTGAAAGCACCTCTGCTTTCCTCCATCTGAATTCCTGACAGACTGGGCTTTGAGGATCATGAAACAAAACACCTCAGACTCGCAGTTTTTCAAACTCATGGGATGCCCAGTTAGTGCCATGTGTAAACCCATGTGGGATAATCATCAATCTGAGCACATAGCAGCACACATTTTCAGAGGCAAGTGAGGGCGGGGGTGGAAGAGATGGGGTTGGAGAATCAGGCAAGGGTCACTAGAGTATTCTTCATGCCACACTTACAAACTTGGAATGTCCTGAGATTCTAGGGGAGCATTACCTCCTCTCCACTGTGTGTGCGCCTGAGGGTCAGAAACTGGCCAGTGCCCCTGCACACTTGGCCAAGTTTAACACTGAGTCCAAAGTCCTGAAGACATGGGTAAGGAGTCTGTATGAATTGGGATTCTGTAAGCACGCAGCTCGGAAAGGGTGGGGAGGTGGCCCCAGATGTTCCTGGAGTTCTCAGAGATCTTGACGGGCCACCAGGAATGGTGGGATGTTGAAGCAGCAGCTTAGCTCCGGGCCTCATTCCTCCTGATGGAGAAAGATTCCCAGGTATCTTCAGGTTCTTCTGAGTCCAGATGTTCTCTCTGGTCCTTCTTGCTGGTCCAGTGGCCCAGGGACACTGCCGTGTGGGTGTGGACCTTCCTTGGAGAAGCCCATGTAGGAGGAGCTAGTAGGGCTTCAAGTCGAAGGGAGTTTAGGTCACACTCTGTTCCATTCCAGGGACGGGAGTCCATTCTGATATGTTGAAGGATGAAGAACAGGCAACAAATAAACATGAATTTTCTATGTTGAACAATTTTTAGTCTCATCCAGAAAATAAAGCATTCTGAGAAGATACCACTTATACATAATCGAATATAAACTGAATTTGAAGTGCCGAAGAAACCAGAGCAAATGTATTAAAGATGGGCTGTGGTTAGCCAACAGAGCCTGTCTGGAGTTGTTTTCCATTTGTGGGGAGGGGTAGATCCAAGTAGCTTTCGAAAGAGGTCAAGAGCCTAGAAAACCCTCAGATCAGCTCACTTAGATTGGGAGGACTGAGCCAGCTCTATTTTCCCCAGTTGTGGGAAGTTCCAAATTTCTAGGATTTCACCTGGAAAAAAGATATATAATTTTAAAAAACAGAAACTGGAATATTGTTTTATAATCTCTGTCTAAGGCTGTTCTGTTTTTAAGACATACAATAGGCTTTTGATTAAAATGGCATTGTAATAGGTGCGGGAGTGAGACAAGGTTTGAGTATTTCATAAATATGGATTTATTATTTCCGAATGCACAGAAGGGTGTCCCTAGCACTCTGATCTGAGTCATGAACAATTGTGGTGTGTTTGTTTTTTCTCTAAAACACATGACAATGGACCATCACTTTACCTTTAGAATTCTTAAGCTTCTCTGAGAACCTCACTTTGAGTACCTTTGAACCACTGAAGGATGAGTGCATTTCAAAATTAAGATTATTCCATAGAATCACTCTCATTAATATGAGTGGTTATTATGAAGTGAAATAAAATTGCTTAGCTTACTTAGCTGTAATATTCTTTTGCCTATTTTCATATGTTAATTCTTATAAGCTTATTATTTGTACTCAACTTGCTTTTCTAAGTGATAAATAGTTCTTTAAAATTGTTTTGCTATCTCACTTGTTAAAAACCATACTGTGTGAATAATTCTTATAGCTTTGAAAAATTCCAGGAATCATCTTTTTTTTTGGATAGAAATAATACTTATCAGATTATTCATAAGAATGGTATTCATGTAGTGGGATTCAAATGTTTTATACTCATGCCAAGAAAAAGGAAATTGGGTCTTGACAATTTTTTGCTTCGGGAATCTTAGTAGAAAACATAGACAGTTCAGGTTGAAAACAATAGTGAATAGAGGTTTGGGATGGCTCTGGAGGCTTCACCTTACATGGATTAAATTTAGTTAGAAACACACTGACTGCCTGAAAAACAAGGTCCAAATCCAGAGCCTCTCCTCTCCAGGTACCTCATAAGGATGTGACCACCTGTTTCTGGCCACATGTGTTCTCCACTTTTCCTATCGTTGGAGTAAATTGGAACACTGGTTTTGAAGCCTCTAAGTTAGGATACAAAAAAACCTGTCATTTTAAATAAATTTTATAAATCGTTCTTCCAAAGAAAGATTATAGCACAAAAGCTATTACTACTACTAGTTATTGTTGTTGTTGTTGTTGTTCTTTTTTTAAAGACTAAGCTTCATATGCCTTCTTTGAAGAAAGAATAAAAAATGACAATATGGTTTGGAACTTTGAACACTGCCTTTACATCTCTATATGGAGAAAATGTCCTTACAGCATCTTTTGAAAGAACCTAATAAGTGTTGACTTGTCTTACCATAGTGAGAATAATAAAAGCAAATACTTTTAATCCTCAGCAGTCCTCTTAGTGTGTGAGTCCCCACTGTACTCCCTGCCATATTGCTGTGTGACTTCCATTGTATAATTGTGTAATTCCCCGCTGTACAGTTGTGGGGGTTGACTCCCTATTGCATAATTGTGTGATATCATCATTGCCCCGTTGTGTGTCTCTTCATTGTCCAGTCATGTGATTCCCCACTGAACTGAGGAGAGAACCATGGCTTAGAGAAGGGCGAGTGACACCCCAAGAGTAGGCAAGTCTGGTGAATGCCAACCCCAGCGAGGTCTGGTTCCAAAATCTATGCTAGCTTCTCATTCAGTTTCCAACTTCAGGGGAGACCGTAAGTGGTGAGATGACAACAGTGTGAGCAGAAGGGACTGAGGGGCTGACATCAGGACAGACCCCCAATGGACACTGTGTGGGGCCAGGGCTGGGAAGAGAGCAGGCTTCCCTAGACACACAGTTAATGGGAATAATCCCTTCTTGCCCTCAATCTGCTGTGCGACTCAAGGTGGTGGTGAGGTCCCCTTTGAAGACAGGGAGAAGAATGCAGGCCTGTTTTGCTCAACATGCTGATAGCCCTGAGAGATTTCTAGGCTAACACTCAAGTCAGCCTGGTTGACCATGAACTGTAGGTAGCACCCCTCTTCTGAAACTATCTATCTATCTTCCTTAATTTCTTTCTTTTCTTTTCTTTTCTTTTCTTTTCTTTTCTTTTCTTTTCTTTCCTTTCCTTTCCTTTTCTTTTCTTTTTTCTTTTCTTTCCTTTCCTTTTCTTTTCTTTTTTCTCTTTCTTTCTTTCTTTCTTTCTTTCTTTCTTTCTTTCCTTTCTTTTCTTTCTTTCTTTCTTTCTTTCTTTCTTTCTTTCTTTCTTTCTTTCCTTCTTTCTTTTTCTTTCTTTCTTTCTTTCTTTCTTTCTTTCTTTCTTTCTTTCTTTCTTTCTCTTTCTTTCTTTCTTTCTTTCTTTCTTTCTTTCTTTCTTTCTTTCTTTTCTTTCTTTCGTTTTTAAAGATTTATTTATTTATTTGACAGAGAGAGACAGGGAGGGAGGGAACCCAAGCAAGGGGAGTAGGAGAGGGAGAAGCAGGCTTCCTGCTGAGCAGGGAGCCCAATGTGGGTGGAGCCCGATCCCAGAACCCTGGGATCGTGACCTGAGCTGAAGGCAGACGCTTGATGACTGAGCCACCCAGGCGCCCCCAGAATTTTCTGAAGTACTAATCATAACCTAGTAAAAACTCAATACTTTATGTGTCCAGTGCACACACCCATCACGGGGGCTTCCTAGGCCTTCTTTGTGTCACAGAGCCCTTTGGCCCTTTGCAGAAGCCTGCATCCCCTTCTCACAGCAGTTAACATTGTAAATGCAATATATACATGTCAATTACAGTGAGGTGCTGATATCAATGAGTTAGGAATTGTAATATAATGTCTTCTTAGCTATTAGCACATTAAATAACAAAATCTAGTGGTGAGTCAATTAAATATGATTGTTTTGAAGTAAGGAGGAACATAAATGATATTTATAGATATTTGTGACATTGATTATTATAAGAATATCTGTAACTTATGGTAACAAACTAAAAAGCATGGGCACTACTGAAAATACTGGGTTTGTCTATGCTCATGATTCAAGAAAATGCTGAATTTTAGCTGGAGGTTTAATGATAATAAAGATGTAGCTTTTCTCTGGCTTCATAGCTCCCTAAGTCACATCTGTACCCCATATTATGAACTCCTGAGTCATGGTTTCCCGATTCAATTTCTATGAAAAACCCTCTTGGGCTTTTGATTGGAGTTCTAATGAGTCCTCAACTCAAACTGGGGACGACTGAAACTTTAAAAATTCTGTCTCCCTTTCTTTGATCACTGGAGTCGGTATTTTATGCAGTTTTTCTTTAATGTCATTTAATACAGTTTTTATAATAATCCCTGTAAGAGTTTTGTACAGTTTTGTAAGATTCATTCTTAGATACTATGTGTTTTGTTATTATTTGCTATTCTTTTTGTCGTCTAACTCCAGCTACAGTTTAAAATGAAATCCGTCTTGAGATATTGAGCTATTAAGCCCACCAGTTACTTACTTTTGGGTTTTCTACCTCCACAATCATATCTGGAAGTGATGACAGTTGCTTTCTTTTTTTTTTTTTTCTTTCCTAATTCTCTGCCTTTAATTTTTTTTAAAAAAGATTTTATTTATTTGACAGAGAGAAACACAGCTAGAGAGGGAACACAAGCTGGGGGAGTGAGAGAGGGAGAAGCACTTCCTGCTCGGCAGGAAGCCCGATGTGGGGCTCCATCCCAGGTCTCCGGGATCATGACCTGAGCTGAAGGCAGTGCCTTAACCAACTGAGCCACCCAGGCGCCACCTCTGCTTTTAATTTTTAAAAATGTTCTTATGTACTGATAGGACTTTCAGAGCAGCTTTCAACAGAAGCCTTGATGCCTATTAAAGTGTTCTTCCTGATTTTAAGGGAAATTCTTCTAGTAGTTTTCCTGTGAGGGGCAGTGGGCTGGAACCAACTTTTAGCAGCTAGCAAGAGCCCATCATTAACTCTTCGTGAATTTTGTAAGCCAGCTGTTAAAGCATAGTCATTCTTAAAGATGAAGTTATATGAAGTTACAATTAGATAAATCATGTTAAAAACAAAGGTAATTTCTCCAAACTCGCCACTTAATGCTTAGTTTCATGGCATCTTACTGTTACCTATGATCTTGAGGTTATTTCGGTCTCTTGGATCTGCACGGTGGAAATACTATATAATGACGGGATGTGTGAATTTCTTACCAGTTCTGCGGTTGGTCACATCACGCTGACCGTGTGGCATTGCCCACGATGGGAGTAGTTACACCATGGAAAGTGGCAAACACTCCCAATCAGGGGTTTTATTTTCTTTAACGTTTGCTAACACACCTCTGATCAAGATCGATGTTTGCCATAAGGTCTAGCATTTTCTTAGCCTGTTAACTAAAAGCAAGGAAACTGGGAAGGAGAGAAGGGAGAGTAAGAAGGCAGCAGGAAGGGAGGGAGGGAAGAAGACGGGAATGCCCGAGCACGGAGTTAATGTGAATTTGGGGTTTCCGCGCAGATAACTGTGATGTCCCGCTGGCGTCCATGCTGCCGCGAGAGTCCTTCAGAAGCTCGTCTGAGCTGTCCAGCAGCCACGGTCCGGGGTTCGCGAGTCTTAATCGCAGAGACGGTGAGTTTGATCCCATTGTGTTGTTAACCCGCCATGATTCTTCCTCAAAGAGAATAATGATCATTCTTACTTAATATTCATTCTTACGGTTCGAAGAGCAATTGTATTGCAGTTTAATGAAAATGAAGAAGCAGGTTCAACATTTTATCATTTGCTAGCTTCCTTCATCTGTAGTGTTCTTTTTTGTTTGCTCTGACATTTCCCTCCCTGTTCATGGCCAGTAAATGGTCATAAATGAGATCCAAATCAGAAGGGAATTACTGGAGGCTCTAGATTATTTCCTATTTTCGCATCCCTTTTTGGTTTTAGAGCACACTCTGGATGGGTGACTAGCAAGCAAGTATGTTTATCATGGGCAACTAAAACAAAAAATGAAGGATGCCTGGGTGGCTCAGTCAGTGAAATGTCTGCCTTCTGCTCAGGCCATGATCTTGGGGTGCTGGGATGAGGCCTGAATCTGGGTCCCTGCTCAGTGGGGAGCCTGCTTCTCCCTCTCCTCCCAGCTCCTGCTCTTCTATCTCTGTCTCATTCTCTCAAATAAATAAATAAATCTTAAAAAAAATAAAACAACAAATGAATGAGCCAGTGTCACGGGCACTGGGGACCACCCAGCAAACCACGGGCTGGCATCAGTGAGATGGGAAGCTGCCACGGGATAGTGATGGGGAAACAGCTCCATCCCAGGACCTGGGCAAAGGCTCCTGTTGAAAATAGATTCCCTTTGTATCCTTGGGAAGGGAGCTAACGGCTTACTTTTTGGAGAGGTGTTTCGCTCCTTCTTGCTCCTTGAGCATCATGGACTGTTACTTTCACTTTTGCGTAAATAATAATTCAGCAGATTGAATAAACTAATACATACACCGAAAATGCAAATGTTTTACTATCTTTAAAACAGATAGATTAAACTTTTTGGTGAAAGACTCATTCAGAAACTAAAATTTTAAATTGACCATGTCCCATGTAAATGTAAATTCTGAAGATATTATAACGGAATGGAAAATGGAGCATTTTCCTCCCTTTGGTATTTCTAAGATCACAGTTTAAGTATAGCTCGAATTTTATCGTGTCCTCAAAAATCAAATGCAGGAACCCCACAAGTGATCAGATAGACTGATAGGACCGAGTAGGGACACAGGGAAGGATTTTGGTGAGTTTGGGGGGGAGAGCATGCCCACTGATGACGATTTTCATGGCCTTTTACTGTGAAGAACCATTTCTGGCCAGATATTTTCTCCAGATAGCTGTGAGGCATCAGTCATGATAACTTCCAATATGCCAGTGAAAATATCTTCTCATTGAAGCCAGTTTTCAATTAATAATTAAATGATCAAATTTACTGTTTTTGGTCTGGTGGTTCTTCTAATACCAGCTTAACATCTAAACTTTCCAGTGGTTGCCCAAAGACTGTAAAAGCTAAATAAGCACCATACTTAATTAGTTTAAAGGATCCCAAGGGGCCTGCGTATTGTGTTTCTATTTGCATATACAGAATATCTTTATGATTCAGGCCTCCGGTCATGTCAGTACGGTGGCACTGGGAAGGTTATAAGCATCAGAAGGGGAAATCCCAATGTTTAAGACGAATTTATTTCCATGACATTGAATTAAAAAAAATTAGTAACTTAGACTATCATGAGTGTAAAATGGTAAGTATAAAATGTATTTGCTATAGTCAGATCACTCTTTGCAAATCTAAAATCAATTTTTTTAAGAGTGTGGCGGTCAGCTGATGAAGTTCTTTCTTGTGGTTGTTGCTACTGTGATTGTATACATACATATTTCACTAAATATTCCTTCGTTTTACCGTCTCATTTCATACCCCTTCCTAAGGCAGGTTCAGACAACACAGTTTATCAGTATTCCTTCTGATGGGTTATCTATGTATATTTTCTGTTAAAAGCCAGCATCCTGGGGGAGCCTGGCTGCCTCAGTCGGTTGAACATCTGCCTTCAGCTGGGGTCATGATCCTGGGGTCCCCGGATCGAGCCCCGCATCAGGTTCCCTGCTCAGAGGAGAGCCTGCTTCTCCTTCTGCCCCTCCGTTTGCATTCTCTCTACCTCTCTCTCAAATAAATACATAAGATCTTTAAACAAAAAATAAAAGCCAGCATCCCAGATTCTTTCCTGGCATTTCTTTTGACTTTGTAAATGCTGAAGAACAGATTAGTTCACTTCAGTTTAGGATATTATAATGTAAAATGTGGATTGCACAAAATCGAAGATTATAATGATGATGATGATGATTTCATATATAGTCGTTTTGGCTTTTTGGAAACTTTGGTGCATGATCTGGTGATGGAAGTCAAGTTAGACTACCTGATTATATGATTAAAATTTCCTTGGTCTATGTTATGGTACCTGGAGGTTGTAAAGAAGGTGATCTGTCTAACCTCCCTTCTTTGCCCAGCAATCTTTGAGCTTTCAAATATTTTTAGGAAAAAATAGAAATATCTGAACTACCGCGGCTCCTGCTAGGGATTTTGTGTGTAGCTGACCACTGTATCTACTTGATGTACAAGGTAGTAAGAGAATAGTCAGCACGTAAATTTATTTTACTTTTGTTTTTATTTTTTATAAAAAACTATTTTATCTTTTTAGTGTTCCAAGATTCATTCTTTATGCCCCACACCCAGTGCTCCATGGAATATGTGCCCTCAATTTTTATTATTTTTAAGGATTTTATTTACTTATTTTAGAGAGAGAGAATGCAAGTGAGGGGAGGAGCAGAGGGAGAGGGCGAGCAGACTCGATGCTAAGCACGAAGCCCAACTTGGGGCTCGATTTATGCCCTTGAGATCATTCCTTGAGTGGAGCTGTACACCTGAGAATTTACTTAAGAAGAAAGGATTTTTCTTTGATTCAAATGACTTCACTAAGAAAAGACATAAACATTTAATCTTTACATTAGTTTTTCATCCAACCACATTCAACTGCATTCCCCTTTCTAAGAATTTCCTTTTTTTTTTTTTTTCTGCCCAGGGCCCCTGGCAAAGAGTGCACCAGCTAAGGCATCCAAAGTGGTCAGGACCAGTTAGCAACCCTTCACGAGGCACCTGGGCTCCCGTATAGTACACAGGTGCCATGTTGAAATCAACACGGGAGTCCTGAACCACACATTTATTTTTTATTTATTTATTTTTAAAAGATTTTATTTATTTATCTGACAGAGAGAAACACAGCCAGAGAGGGAACACAAGCAGGGGGAGTGAGAGAGGGAGAAGCAGGCCTCCCGCCGAGCAGGGAGCCCGATGTGGGGCTCGATCCCGGGTCTTCAGGATCATGACCTGAGCCGAAGGCAGACGCTTAACCAACTGAGCCACCCAGGCGCCCTGAACCACACGTTTAAACTGTGACCCAGGAAGACCATAGCCAGGGACAAAGGCTGCTGGGACCTCTTCGGAGGCCCCGCGGTGAACATGGAGGGAGACCTGTCTGGAGTAGGGGTTGATGGGGAGATGGTGGTCCAGGGGGCCCCTGTCCTCCTTCCTGTGATCCTTGCAGCCCGAATTGTTGCGTTGCCATGTTCCCTCTAAGGAAATCATGTAGAGCGGGCTTTGCTCTGACCCATTCACATGCCATCCTCTGACACCCCCCCAACCCCCAACCCGTGCTGCTTGTCACCTCTCGGGACGCTCAGACCACGCCCATTTTGCATTCATTATGATACTCTAATTTGTACAGCAGGTAATTGGTACGTGACTCTTTTCATCAGAGGCTCTCACAGGGTGCTTACAAATTGTTATGAATTAAGCTGTACAATATCCTTAAGGAAAATGCAAGTTTTACTGTCAATGGAATTTTTTTTTTTCCAGAAGCATTTGGCTGACTGAGCAGTCACAAATGGGCGGCTAATCTAGTTGTCATGGTTTTGTCTCCGAGCAGCTCACCCTTGCATTCCCTGACACGATCCCCCACCATATTGAGTTTCTAAAAAAGGAGACATTGCCTTGAGAGGCGCAGCAGAGCCCCCGCGGGGCGTGGTGGGGGTGCTGGAGATGACCCTGTGGGCCTGGCCTCCTGCCCTTCTGGGGGCCTGGACCCCCCACGGGTCTGCCCACAGCCGAGGGAGGTGCCGCTGTTCGCACTGGCCTCAAGGATGATCTGACACCCTGTCTGTTCCGCACAGCTCAGGGGCCGCTGAGAGGACGCTTTCCTAGAGCCAGGACACGTCCCAGAGCTGCACTCCTTGTAAACACAGAGATTTCACGGGACATGAATGAGCTCAGTCACACATTTTATTCGGTCATAAATGAAGGATTTACGGCTTGTTCGGATTGTGATAGGCTCGCTGGGCAATTCTTGTTCTGTTTCTAAGGTGGGAATTAGCAGAATCATTTTACGGTTTTGTCAGCGCAGAACCCCAAACGAATCAGAGCAGAGAGCCTGCGGTCAGCTCAGACCTCAGTGGGTCTCCACCAAAGTGGGGTCAGGGATCTCTGTGAGAGCAGCAAAACAAAACACAGGGGATTAGCTAATTTTTGTCTATTTTATGCAGAAAGAGCTGCATTCCTGGATGCTCAGTGCCTTAAGGGCTTGGAAAGTTGTCCCTGGGGAGGTTGCTCAGGGCTCTAGGGAGGATTCGAAGCCTCAAGATCACCAGCATTTAATGCAAATCTCAGATTGACCGGCATTTACATATTTTTATTTAACTTTCAAAGTGTCTGTTTACCAAACCATTTTAGGGTATCTTTGCATTGCACATAGGAATCCGGTTTACGATTAGACAGGTTTACAATTAGACAGCTGCGGCTGACTTTTCCCTCTTGGGTGTCCTTTTTGGGAAATGTGGGGGGCGTCAGGGGGCCCTGTCCACAAAGCCCATCTGTCTGTTGGCCCTTCTTTTGTGGGGGCACCCGTCATCTTCCTGAGAAAGGCAGCGGTGGGCTCCTGCTTCCCTCCTGCTCTTCCCTGTCATGCTGAGAGCCCTGCCTGGAACTCAGAGTCAATGAGGAAAGGAGACCGTTGCTGGATGAGATCCCGTTTCAGACAACCGAGTAATGCTGCTGGGGGGAAGCTCCCCTTGGCAACAGTCGCAGCTTAGCTGTTTATCCGCCGGATGGCGTATAGATGTCCTGAAGATGGGGAGGTTTGTTCGCTTGACTTTTGCTCCCGTGGATATCTCCCCCCACCCCCCCAAATTCAAGTGAGTTAACATACAGCATAGCATTACTTTCAGGGTAGAGTCTAGTGCTCATTCATCTCATGCCCCCATAACCCCCCAGTTACCCGGTCCACCCCACCCTCCCCCCCAGCCATCCTGGTTTCCTAGAGTTACCTAACAGCCTCCTGCCCTGCTCTGGCCCTTGCTGCAGCTTGGAGAAGGCGTAAGGTTGGGCTCTTTGCCCCGGGGGTGATGTTCTTCTCTGCGTAAAAGCCAACAGGTCGTGAGAGTGCAAGCCCTGTGACCACCAGGGGCCGCGGTCACTGTCCTTGTGATCAGTGGACAGGATAATTAAGGCCCTGCTGAGAGTTTCCTGGTCAACCTATCCTCTCCCTAACCTGTCCCTGCCGGTGTCTCAGCGACCAAAGGCGGGGGAAGCAGTCACACAGGATTAAATAGAGACAGAAACCTTCCGACAGATTGATATGAAATACAGTCTGGTTGGTGGTCAGCAAACCATCTGGGATAACTGATGACCTGTGCAGAGATGTTCTTAGAAGGGGCAGACAATGAAAGGGGGCCAAGCTTTCCTAAAATACCCTCACAGGAACGTAAAGGGATGTGTCTTCCTTATCGTTGGAGCAGATACTGTCTCGCCAGTCCTGCTTGCGGGGTGTGTGTGTGGGGTTTTGGGGTCACACGTGGGGCCCCGGGCAAGGTCCTTAGCACATCATGCATGACAAGTTTGTCTTTCTTCACTGTCTTACCTTTATCTGGTAAGAAGTGGCAGGCAACAGACCCTTCAGTAATAAGGTCACGGGAAAGCTCCGCGCCTGGGCTGTGGCCCCTCATTCACCTGGAAGCCGCAGCAGGGACAGCCCATTGCAGCTGGGACTGTCTTCCAAGGGCGCGGCAGCCCGTGGGAGGGAAGACACCGGGTGCTGGACACGTCCTCCTGCCGGATCCCCCTTACCGCACCAACACGCACCTACTAGCACACTTTCCCTAGAAGTGAGAAGGATGTTTTGTGCCGGGTGACCTTCCAGGCACTGGAATTTGTTCTGTGCAAGTGGGCCCCCCACCCCCGATAGGTCTTCCTTTGTGCACATTATGACAGTTTATCCAGGAAGGGGCGGAGGTGGAAGAGAGTCCGGTGGCGGTGGGAATACGCACTCCCCCTTCCACATGGGAGAGAATGCCCAGCAACCCGCATCAGCACCCGGCAACGATGGGGGGGGGGTCATGGGGGACCTTCTTAGCCTGCTGGAGTGCATCAGTCACCCCCTGGCATAGGGGATTCTGACATTCCATCGCTGTGTCACAGCCCCTAGTTAATCAAATAGCTGAATTTGCATCCCAGTAGCATCCCCTCACTGCAGGTAAGGAATAGGAGATGCTCAGGGTCTGTTACCTGTGGGTGTGGGAGGCTGGCTGGCAGCTAGGCAGCTGCTCCTGTAGGGGAGGCTGGTCCCTGGTCAATGAGCTGGCGACACCACCATCCGTTTACCGAATGGTGCTTCTCCGCACGGGTGACGCCATGCTGGTGATACTTCCTGGCTTCAGAAGAGATTAAAATTAACAGGGAAAGATGGCGAAATGCAGACAAGGGTATCATCAGTTTTCCTATAGAGCTGTACTACCACCTAGGATGAGCTGGGATATAGGACATCAAGTAGTTCCTCAGAGATTTAAATTGATTTGAAGAAAATTTCAAATGCGGAATCTCCATGTTAAAATGATCTGCTAAATCCCAAAGCCTAATTTTTAAGGCTATTTTTGTGACAATTAAAAAAGTCACACCTGGCTGCAGAGTAAGGTCCATTGGACTGTTAGTTGGCTCTCAGCTAGAATACAGAAGGGCTTCATTTATCAACCGTTAGTGGATCCTTGGACAAAATGGTAGAACCAATCTTGTCTTGAGAGGCAGGGAAAGACTGCCGAACTGTCACGGGTTGGAAGACACAGAGGAGACTCGGTGTCTGAACAGGATCCTGGTGCAGAAAAACAGAGTTGGTGGGAATGCTGGGGAAATCAAAATAACGCTTGTCATTTTATTAAGATCGTACCCATGTAAATATCTTAATCTTGACAAAAGTCCCACGATGACGTAAGATGTTAACCTTGGGGGAAACTGGCAACAAAGTAGACAGGAATCCTCTACACCACACTTGTAGCTCTTCGGTCAATTGGAATTTATTTCAGAATGAAAAGTTAGAAAACGCATTACAAAAGAACCAAAACTGCAGCGTGTTTTGGATTCTGGGTCAAAGGGAAAGGCATTGTGCTTGTGGGCACTGAGAAGAAAATTTGGAATATTTGGACGAAGATTCAGTGCAGGGAATACGGGTGGAAAGCAATGAGACAGAATCGGGGCTCTAGAGAACTTGAAGCTTTAGAGTTTACAAAAGGCTGTGCATGAACACGCGCAGTGAATGGAGGATTCATTCTATTGAACGTGAAGAAATGTCCGTGCCCACCTCCTGGGGACACCCCTGCCTGCCCCACTTCTGTTTCCCTCCCAGCCATCCTGGGTCACACACTTCCTGACATCCGCTCAGCCCTACCGGCCTTCGCGAACTGAGTGTGGGTAAGAGCTCCTCACGGGAAGACGGTCAATGTCGACTGCGTTAGACCGCAGTATGAGAACCTCAAGAGAGGTGTCAGAACAACGGGGGAAAATTGTTTTCCAAGACCCCTTCTGTCATATTACAGATGACCTCCATGACTCGTGTTTTCTAGACACGGATAATTAGCAAAATCTCGGTTTCAGAAGGTGTTTCCAATCTTTTATTGCTTATTACTTTAAAACCAGAAAGTTCAACGTGATGTCTAACTCCAAATTGAAAAACCATGTTTCTGTGACACTGAAAGAACAAAATATGTCAACAGCACAGCCTCGGGGAGCTCTACTTTTTCTGCTTCTCATCTGTTTCTCACTGGACAGAGCCGAGCATCATGATTTCTGCTCTGCTTCTGTCTTGAATACCTGAGAACGTCCTTGTTATTCACTTGCTCTGGGTTCTCCCTCAGGTTCCCTGCTGCCTCTCAGAGTTCTCCCTCCCTGCACAGAAAACCTTCACATCCACCCCTGCCACCCTACGTTTCAGATTCTTCTTTGAAATGCCTGTTTCTGACATGAATGTGTAAGCCTACCGAGTTGGCCATACCACTCTCTTATCCCATCGTTCAGTATGATGCTTCTTCATGTTGGGATTCCAGAATTAAGCCTTTCTAGTTCTACCATGGTCTGAATATTTTCCTTTAGGTCCAGCTAAAGGTGCGTCATACATCCAGGCCAGTAGAGACACTAGTCTCAAGCACAGATGTGGCAACATGGTGTGTGGTTGGCCACCTGTTGCGTGGGACCGCCGGACACCAGAGGGTCAGGGGGTCTGACCTAAAAACCAAAGCAATTAATGATGAACGTACACTTCATCTGTTACCTGTTTACTTAACCTGTGGTTTTGAGTGCGTGTGTGTGTGTGTGTCTATGTGTGTGTAATCATGAGGGGTTCTACGTTTCAGGATTTGAAACTGTGACTTTCCTAACTTTTATTTATGATCTCATTCTTAACAGGATAATGTAGATCTTAAAGATTTCTTTCCCTTTACTATTTTTCTTCCTGTTTCTGTTTCCACTCAAAGGGGCTGGTGGCTGGTCTCCGCTTGTGTCAGATAAATACCAGTGGCTGCAGATTGACCTTGGAGAGAGAATGGAGGTCACAGCGGTGGCCACCCAGGGAGGTTACGGGAGCTCCGACTGGGTGACCAGCTACGTCCTCATGTTCAGTGACGGCGGGAGGAACTGGAAGCAGTATCGGCGAGAAGAAAGCATCTCGGTATGTTCCTCACTGACAGCCGTCTGTGAGAGTATGAATCATGCCAATTACTCCATGTTGCTGCGAATCTGTTGGGTTGAGTATAGAGTTGGAGCTCCTAATGTAGCTGAAAATGTTTTCAAGTGAATATATGACCCAAGTGGCATTTTAAAATATACTGCCCATGTATAATTTATGAAATAAGTAAAAGAAAAACAATTTTGTGCTGTAGTGAAATATTGAAAACATTTTCCCATTATTCCTTGACATAGTGTGAAATCGAAGGAATGAAGTCACCTACAACCTACTATATTTTTTGTTCCGTAATCCAGTAGCTAGTATCGCCTTGCTTTTGTTCAGTGAAGTAAATTCCTTCTTCTGAGTCCTCTGATGAAGTGAGATTTCGGAAAGACTTCAGACATCTAAAAATACACGCAATGAGCCATCTCCGTATGGACAATGGCATGCTTGAAGGACACAAGTCTGCCTCCAACAGGAACTTGGTCACTTGTGGGGCCCCTTGTAATTCATGGGAGATAGAGCTTGGGGAGCCTCTGGAATCATAACGACTTTAAGTTATCTTACACCAGTGATGTAGTTTCTGCTTCTGATTCTATACCCATGCTTCTTTGAGAAGAATTAAGTGTTGCCTGCTTGAGTTTTTGAGTCTTAAAATATATGGAATTTATTATATATTCAGAATTTTGAGTCTTCAAATCATAGTCTGCCCTGAAGGAGGAGCTCTGAAAGCAGAGTTTGTTTAAACATGTGCTCTGTATGCTCGTGGCCACTGGGACAGCAGATGGAGGGGCGTGGCCTGAAGAAGGTTTCTGAGGTCGAGAGGAATTACTTTCTTCTATTTATTAAAAATACACTTGGGGCGCCAGGGTGGCTCAGTCGGTTGAGCTCTGACTCTTGATTTTAGCTTAGGTCATGATCTCAGGGTCCTGGAATTAAGACCTGCATTGGCTCTCCGTTCAGTGGGAAGTCTACTTGAGATTCTCTCTCTGCCTGTCCTTCTGCTCCCTCCTCTTCCTTGCTCCCATGTACTGTCTCTCTCTCATGAATAAATAAATCTTTGAAAAATACACTTTAGGTGGTTGCCAGGGGCTAGGGAAAGGGAGGAATGGAGAATTACTCTTTAATGGGGACAGTTTCGGTTTAGAAGATGAGAAAGTGCTGGAGATGCATGGCGGCGTGATTGTTAATGGCACACAACGGCATCCTTACAAGTGGTTAAAGTGGTAAATTTCGTATTAGGACAATTTACCCACAATATAAAAATATACAGTTTAGCTTCCATTTAATTTAGGCTAAGGATATTATGTAAGTCTTAAAAAATTTTCTTGTCACGGTAAGAGGGAGAGTGTTAGCAAAAAAGCCATTGCTTGTTAACGGGAGCTTATCTATAATGTTAACAAGCAACAAAATGATAATACTCCTTGGGTAACAAATCAGCCTCATTTGAACTTCCTTAGAACTGTGTTACTTAGTAGAACTTCATAGATTATAGTCTATTTAATTTTTTTTATCTCTGGACCTCTGTCTAGCTCATCAATAAATGTTGATTTAAATTGAATTAAGAAGAACTAGTGAGTTGTCTGACACTGGATTAAAGAACAAAATAGGAGAGAATTTGTGTTTTGGGGATGGGCTGACTTAAATGCTCCAAACACGCCATCGTACTTCTGTGACCGGAAGTTTATCTTGGCATTGAGCTAATTCTAGGAATGCCAGGTCTAAATCAGGATTAAGATCAACATCAATTAAGAATGAATAACAGTTGAAACTTAAGGAAACATTTACTTATATACAGAGCTTTTGTTCCAAAGTAAATCTTGTCTTTCAAAATCAGGTGACTGACTAGTAAGGCATGCTTGTTTGTAGTTGTATTAGTCAGGGTTCATATTTTTATATTTTTACCCCCTCCCACCCTAACGCATGGTTGCGACATTGTGACCATTCCTGTTTCTCAGCCAAATCCAAGCATCACCATGTGGCACCTTGTTTCAGGCAGCCCAGGGGAAGTAAGGGCCAAGAACAGCGGCATTACTGATCCTGAACCATGCGAGTGAGGACAGATGCTTGAGCCCCTCAGTCCTGCCGGCCATCACATGGTCAAGACAGAGACCCGCCTTCTCCCTCTGGGTCCCCGGCACTTCCTGATGCCTGGGCCTGTGCAGGAAGCTGGTAAATGTTTGCCAGATGAATGCATGAGTGGAATCTACCTTCTCTTGAGGTGGGATGCTTCCCTTGAGCTCCCTGCTCTGCCTGGTTTGAAGCCCTTTGTCTTGGCTCAAGGGTTTTAGAGCTCCTCCCGTGCAGATATTCCTTCGGCATTGTGATCTCCTTTAGGAAGGGCACTCATCCTTGCATTTCCTTCAGCCATCACTGCAGCACAAGTGAATTAATCTCTCTGCCCCCAGACTCCATACTCAGCTGCCTCTGGCCACAGTAAGTCACATGAGCTGATAATTAGGAGATCATACCTAGAGTCTCTTGAAGATCAGGTTGGCTGATCTCTGGGCCCTTTCACCTAGAGGACCTGCTCTTAACCCTAAAGCACATAGCTTCCCCCACTCCCCTGCAGAGGCCCTGACCATTCTTCAGGTGCTTGTTTTTAATCAGTGGATTGCTGCCATTAATTTGAGAGTGCATTTAAGGTTGTAAAAAATTTCCTTGAGATATTTACCGTCTTTATTAGCAAAAGTAATACTGTTATTTTCTTAGTTTTGTGCCATTCCTGTAAAAAGCTATCAGGCCATTGGTGGCCTAATATGAGACAGCTGTTACGTCACAGTTTCTGTAGGTCCGAAGTCTGGTACACCTGGCTGGGTCCTCTGGGTAAGGTGTTGGCCGAGCTGCATCATTCCCCTCCTGGGTGTCTGGAGATCCCCAGGATCCTCCTCAGGTTCTGTGATTCACTGGGGGGACTCACAGGACTGGCGAGTAGTCATAAAAACTATGATTTAGCCAGGATACAAAGTGAAATGAGTGAAGGAAAAAGATGCACGGGGTGAAGTCCATAGGAAACCAGGCCAAAGCTTCTATGAGTCCTCTCCAAGAGGCATATGGAGACATATGGGATGTGCAGAATTCCCTCCAAAACAAGTGATAGTGATTCTTGTGAAGTGTTGTCAACCACGGACGCTCATTAGAGATGCAGCAGCCTGGGGATTTATTGGAGGCTGGTCACACGGGCACCCTCCTTGCAAGACCCCAACAAGGAAGACAGGGTATTGAGTATAAACTCTCCTCTTTGAACGAATATTAGGCACAGGGAGCCGTTCTCATTATTAGGTTGTTGGGAATGAGCCAGCCTTGAGATTTGAATCAATCTAGGTGATTTAGGAGTCTAACCATTGCGAACAGGATGAGTCCGGTGGTCTCACACTCAGCTGTACTCAAGAGGGAGTCCTGCCCCTGCCTTCCCTGGGTTAGTGACTGGCGTGTTTTTCCCATACAGACGATGGTTTCGGAAGTCTGGGGAAGAGCTCTGAGTTGCTTGGCTCCCGCGGAGGGGCCATCTGAGAACTCCCATTTGTGGTCATTGGAAGGGTCCATGGGCTGTGGGCGGAGCCATGTAAGGACCTCTTGGCCACCCTAATGGGCTGGCATGAACTAAGAAAGGAGGGATGCTGGGAGGGCCATCTTTTCAAATTTCCTAGTCTTCATCTCTGTTTATGATCCTTTGCTTTCTTTTATTTTTATTTGCTTTCCTCTGTATATACATCATATCTTTCTACTCCTATCGTCCCCTTCCATGCAAGAGAGAGGGCCTGGATGTCCATGGGCCCTACAACTCAATGAGTGGCCACAGTCCATCAGTATCACTTGGGATCTTGACAGAAATAGGAATTTTAGCCCCCATCCTGGCCTACTGGATCCATATCTGCATTTTAACAAGATTCCTCCTCCTTAAGTGGCCTTACTTGCCTGGATCATAGGGGATCGTGCCCCGGCTGGATGACGCAGCTTGTCCCATGCACCTGTTACCCTGAGTGCATGACCTTCCCTGTAATGAGATCTTACGAACTTCACTGCATTGTCCTTCGGCTGCAGAACACCCTCTTTCTCCCCAGTATTTACCAGCCTAATGGAACAAAGCCCAGAGTGTCTTCTCCTTGCTTTTATCAATAACAACCAAGTCTTTAAAGTTAGTACCATCTTTGAGAACTCTATTATTTCCTGAATCTCTACATTTTCCATTACTTAGGGCTTTATTCTTCCCATTATAAACTCATCAGAACTCAAGTTCAAAGATTATATAAATTTTAGGAATTCAAGATTGGGCTGTTACTCAGAATGCACTGACAACTTAGAATTTAAGTGGATTTTCCTTCCTGTGCAGGATATTTGTGTGAGAAAGACATTCGTCTAAGAGCAGAATGGGAAAGTGTATTCGAAAAAAAAAAAAAACACAAGCAAAGAAATTATTTGAAATAAACCCATGTTTATAATCCTATTAAATATATAATTCTATCAATTAGATTTCTTTTGCCTTGAGAAAATATGTATCAGTAGATCTTTGGGTGGAAAAAAAAGAAAAATAGCAAACCATTTGAAACTTATTCTACTTTGGATAATTTAGTTGATTAATTAATTAGGCTAATTGGTATTATATTGAAAGTCAAAACAACCTTACAGTGCTCTACAAGAGTGACAGAGGTGACTCTAAAGATTTAGGGTAGAAGAAAAAACAAGAAAATATTGGAAGCAACACAGATGGTATGGGGGGGGGTGTTCCTTACATCTGCAGTGGTTTATTTATTTGAGAGAAGGCACTGATGCACCTGTATTTGCCTCATGAAATCCAGATCACAGGTACATGGTGTTTGTTTTTTAGGGTATGTTTGAAACATGGCATAACCAAAAAAAACCACCAAAAACCAAAATATTCAATTCAGATTTATTTATTTTTTTTTAAAAGATTTTTTATTTATTTGACAGAGAGAAACACAGCCAGAGAGGAAACACAAGCAGGGGGAGAGAGGGAGAAGCAGGCTTCCTGCCGAGCAGGGAGCCCGATGTGGGACTCGATCCCGGGTCTCCAGAATCATGACCTGAGCCAAAGGCAGTTGCTTAACCAACTGAGCCACCCAGGCGCCCCTGAATTCAGATTTAAATGAACCATGGTCACTTGGCATAAATAGAAAAAGTGTGAGACCCATACGTGATTTCAAAATAAAGAGGAGCGAGAACCATGTCCGATCATAATAGGAACAACCTGAATCAGGAATAAGGAGGAGCGTGCGCAAGGAAGTAGGCACTCTGCTGTGTAGGAAGCTTTGCCGGGAGCCGGAGTGGAAATTCACCTGGTGCAGGTTCCTCTTCGCTCAGTAGTTTAACTCCGTGTTGGTTTATTTCAGGTCTAGGTGCGTACATTTGTTTTGAGTTGGGGAGCCGACAGAACGAAGCCCCCCCCCACATGGGCAGAAACGGTCTGCCAATGCCGGGCCCACCAGTTCCCAGTCTGGCTCTGAGACCGGCTGGTTTACAGCAGAAGGGGAACAACACTTTGACGATTCTGTATCGATTACTTTTGTGTACTCAGCCTTGTTGGGGACATGGGTGTCTCCCCCTTAACCATCCAGCTCATCACGCACAGCGTATTGACCACCGTGGCAGCGACTCTCTACCCTACTTTGTTGATGGCACTTAGCCACTGTGGACGGCGATTGGATTTTCTATACTTGTCTTCCTTTCCTGAGCTCTGAGAACCATTAGGTCAGGGATTGATCTCCCTGGAGGCCCAGGCCTATTACGGTTTCTCAATAAAGGTCTGTTGGGTTAAATTAAGGGAAGGTTGCTGTTCTCAAATAGACCTCAACCAGATGGATAGTTCAGGATATGGAAACCTTAGCCAACTGTGGGCTGCTGTTTATGCAGTGGGAGGCTTTGGTGCCAAGTATGAGAGTGAGAAGAAGTTGAACACTGCTTCCCCACAAAGTTGTACAAAGGATGGTGCCTGGTCTTAGTGACAGTAGAGATAAATGATGGATTCTCTCCATAGAAAACTCCCCTCCTTCCCTCCCTCCCTCTCTTCTTTTCTTCCTTCTCTGTTGGTGACAACCCTCCCCAACCCAAAAAGCTTCACTCTGCACTGAAATTGCATAGACACTCCCTTCTTTCTCATTTCTCACACACTACTCTCTTTGGCTCATTCATCTCATGCCTCTTTCACATCGGTTCTGGAGTCAGGAGCTCTGGCTCGTTTCTCTCTCTATCCTTTGTACCTATTTGTTGTTGTTCATTGGAAGAGCACAAAAATAAAAGCTTTTTGTGTTAATCAGGAAAAGTGAATGATGGAAAAATTAGATTCTTAGGGAAAATTTCTCCATCAGCACAGTCATTGAAAAAAAAAATATTGAGCTGAGTCTCAGGGAGGCAGAAGGCAGGGAAGCTCAGGGAGCATTTCCAGCAGGATCTCCTAGAAAATCTTCCTAACCTCTTGCAACTCGGGCAGCTCAGCTTCAGAGGATGTTGTACTAACACGGTCTCAGATGGAATGACAGTCAACTCGCAACTTCTACAACTTGCACAGATACCGTAGATATGCAGAATGCATAAGTGTGGTGTGGACTTCAGGCTCTCTGCAGGGGATTTCCTGGGCCTCTCACTTTGACATAAGAGATTCAAAAGTGACTGGTGCCAGACTGATTGGGGTCTTGAGGAAATGGGGGAGTATAGGGGTGGAGTGTAGGAGTGTGGATCTTGATAACTCCTTTGGTTTTATGCCCACCTGCAGCTAGAACAGTTTTCTGCCCTTGATACAGAGCACATTTTGTAAGTTTGTATAGACAAAAGCAGCAATGAAATAAATGATAATATTTTGCAAAAGAGAATGACAGGTTTTGGTATTAAAACAAATGTTAATGTTGCAAGTCTTAAAATTCTGACATGATGAAAATTTCTGATTAGCCCTCCTCAAACTTTCCGAACAGTATGGTTGGGCATCAGCTGAGAAGCTTGATGTCATGTAAATATGTTTAAAGTTCTCAGGCTGAGAGAAGTACTGGTGTAGACCAGGGGTCTTCCAGCTTTTGCTGTAAAGGAACAAATAACAAATAATTTCAGTGTTGTAGACCACAGTCTCTGTTGTAACTCTTCCATTGTGTGAAAGCAGCCACAGGCATTATATAAATTAAGTGTGGCTATGTTCTAATAAAACTTTATTTACAAAAACATACACCCAGCTACATTTGGCTCTGGGCTACAGGTTGCTTGATCCCTGGTTTAGGCCATTTTATATCTTTTTAAGGTGTAAGCTAGGGATTTGGGTTTATGGATTTTTCCAGATGGCTACCTAGCAGTTCCAGTACCATTTATTGAGCAGTATTAATCAGGGAAGAGTATTAACACTGATGTAAAATAGATACCTGCTCACCAATCTGAAATAGATGAGTGCTTCTCACATTTCTGTCATGAGGGTCTTTTGGGTGACTTGTCTTCATAAGTTGGTTGTGTTACTTAGGTAAAAAGGAGTCTTTCCCCTTACTGTTTGCTCATCTCTGGATTAAATTTCAAACTTCTACTTCTGCCTTATTTCACAACTTGTCTCAGAGAGAATCAATTTGGCATTTCCATTACTTTTGAGAATATGGAGGGCTTTTTAAAAGCACTTATTTCACGTGACCTTAAAAGATGAATGTGTTAAGTCCTCCTTTATTAGTCTCTATCCTTGTATTCTCAAGTTATGAAGTGGATTCAGACAGAGAGGGAAATAATACAAGAGGCATAAAAATTAGAAATGAAGATGAATTATCATTATATGTTCTCTGAGAACATTAGAAAATCTCCTGGGAAATAATTAAAAAAATAACTCAGTAATGTACCTCCTTATGAAAGTAATTTCCAAAATTAATTAATTTCTCTTTGTACCTATAAGTAATTAGCTAAAAGATAAAGGAACCATGGACTTCATTTCTAATAGAATTACAAACAATAAAATCGACAAGAAATGCTTCAAAAAATATTTAAAATACCATGAAGGAGCATCAGAGAAAAGTGGGATTAAACCTTGTCCTTCGGTGTTAAGACTTGATAGTGTAATGAGGTATGCTCATCTTAAACTAAGCCTGAAATGAAATGAGGTCTTCTGTTTTTTTGTTTTTTAAAGATTTTATTTATTTATTTGATGGGGCGGTCGGTGAGAGACGGAACAAAGCAGGGGGGAGTAGAAGAAATGAGGTCTTTTTTTTTTTTTTAACAGATTTTGTTTATTTATTTGACAGACAGTGAGCATGAGAGAGGGAATGAAGCAAGGGGGAGGGAGAAGCAGACTTCCCACTGAGCAGGAGGCCTAATGCAGGGCTCAATCCCAGGACCCCAGGATCATGACCTGAGCTGAAGGCAGACAGATGCTTAACAACTAAGCCACCCAGGCACCCCTAACATGAGGTCTTTCTAACCTTCATCTGAAAATGTTTGCATGCAGAAGTAGCCACAGCAATTGGTAAAAAGAATAGTATTAAAGGGAATTATTCCTGTTAAGTTAGTAAAATGTCTTACAAAGAAGCTTAAATCTAGCTGTTTGAAACTACTTAATATTAATATTGTTTATATTGGCATAGTAATACAAAGATTAATGAAGGAACATAATAGGGTCTATTAACAAATATATTTACAGAATTAGCTAAAAATAAATGTGGCATTTCAAATCAATGACAAAAAATGGATTATCGAATAAATGATACTGGCACAACGTGGAAAAAGTAAAGTTGGGTCATCTCTATTTTATACTTAAATAGATACAATTTAAAATAAATCCCCCACAGAAAAAGGACTAGATGCAATCAGAAAATGTTTCATATGGATTATTGGAGAGAGCATGCTAAGCAAAATGGGAAACCCAGATGCTACAAAAAAAAGATTGATAAATCAGATTAATTTAAAAATGTGTGGGGAAAAAATGCTATGCGAGACACCAAAAAAATGGGGGAAAATTTAAATATATATGACAAAGAGCAAGTTTTCTTCTTTCAGAAAGCATTCTTGTAAATAAATGGGTAAGATTTAAAAAATCATTTAAAAATGGGTAAAGATAGAAATAGACAGTAAACAAAATGAAATAGAGTTTTATAAATGCATGAAAAGGTATTCAGTCTCACAAACTTTTGGAGGGCAATTTCCATAAAATTGAAAAAAGGGGTCCAAAACACCTGCTGCTTAGCTCTGAAGGTGAAAGTGCAAAAGGAGTGGCGCCGTAAGTCCCCTCAATATACCGTCTACACCGAGTAGAAACTCCACTACTGGGAGTGAATCCCATAGCGGTGCGTGAGCTGCGCAGACTACGCCTGTGAGAAGTGCCCCTGTCATTACGGTGACGGTCTGGTTCTCGGCCAGTAGGTGAGCACATAAAATATGCAATACAGTATCACACAGAAGCATTCCTTTGAAGAGAGGGAGGTGACTCTACTTATTGATGAAGACCTTTAGGGAACATTATTTTAAAGCAAGAAAAAGGTATGTGCACACTGCTCCCACTGAAGTTCCTGAGATGAACAAATACATACATATGAATGCAAACACAGGAATAATTCTGGAAAGATACACAGCAAGTTAGTAATAACATTTCTCACTCTGGGGAAGGGCTAGAGGCTAAAAATACATAATAATTGTTATATTTAAACTACATGTATATATTGCTATTCAATTAAAAACTAAGTGTTGAAAGGATTAAAGAAACAAAATAGAAAATATTTTTTTTATTGTGGTAAGAGCACATAACATTAAATTTACTATCTTAACTAATTTTATTTTTTTAAAAAAATTTTATTTATTTATTTGACAGAGAGAAACACAGCCAGAGAGGGAACACAAGCAGGGGGAATGAGAGAGGGAGAAGCAGGCTTCCTGCTGAGCAGGGAGCCCGATGTGGGGCTTGATCCCAGGACTACAGGTTCATGACCATAGTTGAAGGCAGACGCTTAACAAACGAGCCACCCAGGCACCCTTTAACTGGTTTTAGGTGTTTAGCAGTGTTAATTATATATATACCGTCATGCAACATATCTCCAGAAGTTTCTCATCTTGTAAAAATAGAATGTCTGAATGCTCTGAACACAAAGTTCCCCTTCCTCCTCTACCCAGCCCTTGGAAACCACATTTTCATTATCTGTTTCTATGTTTCTGTTTGCTTTAAATGCTTTGTGTCAGTGCAATCATATAGTATGTGTCCATTTGTGACTGGCTTATTTCATTCAGCGTAAGGTCTTGAGATTCGTGCATGTTGTAACATGTGACAGGGTCTCTTTCTTTTTGATGTCTGCATAATATTCCATTGTATTGCTACATCGCATTTTGTTTTTCTGTTGCTATGATATGAATGTTGGTGTCCCACCTGAATTGACCTGCTGTAACCCGCCCCCTCCCCCCACCCCGAAGGTGATGATGGGATTAGTAGATGGCACCTGCAGGAGGTAGTTAGGTCATGAGAGTGGAATCTTCTACAAAAGGATAGCACCTTATGAAAGAGGCTCAGACACATCCCTATGCCCTTCTGCCCTATGAGGACACAGTGAAAGTGTGCGGCCCAGAAAAGGATCCTCACCTGACCACATGACACATCAGCCTCAGACTTCCAGACTCCAGAACTGTGAACAGTAAATTTCTATCGTTTAGAAGGCATCCAGTCTATGGTATCTTGTTCTACTAGCCTGAATGGACCAAGATAGTCAATTCATCTGTCAATGGGCCCTTGAGTAGCTTCTACCTCTTGGCTATTGTGAATAATACTGCATTGAACACGGATGTGCACCTCTCTCTCGGAGATCCTGCTTTGCATTTTGTTGAAAGTGTAATTGCTGGATATGGTGATTCTATTTTAAGCTTTTGAGGAAGCTTGAAACTCTTTTCCACAGTGGCCGCACCATTTTGCATTCCCACCAACGTGCACAAGGGTTCTAATTTCTCTGCATCCTCGTCTACACGGCGTGTTCATGTGGTTCTCTTACCCTTGAGATTGGTAAGGAGAAGTAATCCCCCATGGACCCTGAGAGGCCCCACACGTCCTTGCTGGGTACGCTGAGAGCTCAAGACCCTGGCTGTGGTTTGCGGAGGCCCTTCTCAGGGTCAGAGAACCCCTTCTCAGGCTATCAGAATAGCCCTGAGAGCTGAGGGGCTGCCTCCCCCAGACTAAGCCCAGGTTTGCTTCTGCTCACTCTTAGTGGATCCCCCCAAGCTCTGTGCTCTTGTCCTCTAAAGCAGTTGGACCCTTTTCCTCTCTGTGGTACTCAGGAAGGCGTGATGAGCTGAGCCCGGATTCACAAAGCCACGTCTTCTCTGTTGGGTGAACAACTTCCAAAATGGTGTCATTTCCTGGCCATTTCCCTGGATGACTATGACTTCCATGATGCCGAGTCTCTCCCTGATGGCATTTGGAAACTTCCGTTACTGACTTTTCTCTTTCACGGTGCTTCGGTGTTGGCCTTTCTCCCCAGATTGCACCCTTGACATAAATTGTGTTGATTCAAAGATCTGTTAGCTGATGGCTAAAAGGCCTATCATTCATGCTGTTTTTATTACACATAAAAAAATAAAAATATGCTTGCTACTTGTTTGAGATTGTCAGCTGAAATGAGGATTTAGGCTTGAGTGTCCTTCATGTAAATAGAATCTTAAGTCATCTCCACTGTGAATATCTTCCTAATATAGGCTTTTTGATGATACAGATAAGAATAAATACTATTCCAATTTAAGGAAACCTCTTTTAGGTGACTTTCCTCTTGCATGTAAAGGGCACGCTGCCTGCGGAATGATGGTACAGAGGTCTGGGTGCATGGAGATGAGTGCGTCCGTCCTATGTCTGTCTGGCTGGTGAGCTCCACGCCTGAAACACCAGGGGTCCAGCCAGTCTGCGTCCCAGTTACGCTGGGCTGTGCTCAGAACTCTCCTTTTACTTTCTTATTGGCATAATCTTCTTTTTCTTTATGCCGTCAAGGAGAGATCAGTTAAAACTATCAAAAGAGCCCAGTTTTGAAAAAGATTCCAAAGTCAGAGCCTTTTTCCAGGTGGAGTGGAGAGCAAGAAAGGAGAAGGGCAGGCCGCAGAAGTCCCAGAACTTCGCCTCGAATTACACATGTGACCGAGAGAGAAGCTTAAAATCCATCCCATTTGATGTGCATTAAGTAAATGCACTTTATTTGAATTTGAAGTCCTGTCTTCTATTGTGTATTTTTTAATGGTCTTAATCATTCAAACCTGAATGACTTGTCTTCCTTTCAGAGCTTTGAACATTGTAATGATTCAATACCCTTCTTTTTTAAAAGAGAAAAGAGAAAATTTTCAGGAGCCGTGGAAAGAGACCCCCGGGGAGCTCGCAGGCATGCTGCAGCAAAAGCTTTTTAGCTGAAGTTCCCACTGAGGGAAAATTCAGACCCAGGAAAAGGAAATCTGAGGGTTAGCAGAAAAGTGTCCCCAAAATGGAAGGCAAAC
This sequence comes from Spilogale gracilis, assembly GCA_004023965.1. Lineage (NCBI taxonomy): Eukaryota > Metazoa > Chordata > Mammalia > Carnivora > Mephitidae > Spilogale > Spilogale gracilis. The sequence goes on along the minus strand of PITA01016098.1, from coordinate 7,803 downwards.
TTACTGTGGTAAGGCTTTTTTCTATATACCCACAAATAATAAGTGAAACGCTCAATGCAGTCGCCACATTGCCAATAGATTTTCTACCCTTAAATTAAATAAATCCGTTACTTGATTATTTAAGGAAGGGCACAGTGATCACCTGACTCTCTTGGAAAACCTGCCCCGCAGACATTCCTGGGCACCTTGAGGTAGAAAGGAATCAAGGCTATCTCTGTAATATTTTCCTAGGTACTGTTCCTAAGTACCTCCGGCTTCAAACAAGAGAATTTTTTTCTCACACAATTCTGGAGGCTAGAAATACAAACCCAATCTGTTGGCAGGGCCATGCTCCCCCCGAAGGGTCTAGGGGAGAATCTTCCATGTCCTAATAGTTTATGATGTTGGTGATTCTTGGGGCCCCCGGCTTGTAGATGGGTCACTTCGATGTCTGCCTCTGTCATCAGATGGCACCTTCCCATGTGTCTTCATGTCATTTCCCCTCTGCTCTTGTCTCTCCTTTTTTTATAACACCCCCCCCCCATTCATACTGGATGAGGGCCCATCCCAATGACTCATCTTAACTTGACAATCGAAAAGAGTTAGGATTCCAACATATCTCAATGTGACAATGGCCAGGAAGGACAAAGGTGGCTGTTGTCTAATGGTATTTATTGGACAGGAGGAGAGAGACTTTCTCATTTTGTCTGTTGTGGCCATTTTTTGTAAGGAAGGGAGACCAATAATCTGGAATTGATAGGGAATTGAAAAAAAAAAAGGCTTTTGGATTCCCTGGCAAACAGAAGGTGGGGAAAATGAGCAAAGAGCACCTCCAAGTGCAGCGTGGCGGGGGACCCAGGAAGGGAAGCTGGCGTGCGAGTCAAGGTGATGTCTCGTGCCTGGCATCTAGCATTCGGTGACTGTTTATTATGAACCGGCGTGTTTTAGGCCTTCTAGGTGCTTTATATCATTTCTTCTTGTTCAGCAAGTGTCTTCATGTTACAGAACAAGAAACCGAAGCCCAGAGCTACGCAATGGTCCGTTTCATTGCTACACTGGAATGTTGTTAGATATGATCAACATAGTCCTTTATTTTCCTTTTCGTTATTCTTGTCACCTGCTTTGAGATAGCTTCCCAGCCACGTGGACAAAAGCCTGAGAGAACGCAGGGGAGGAGGCATGAGAGGATGGCCATGCCCTTGGTGAGGTAGAGGCAGATCTGTATCTCTCAAGCCTTGGGTTTTGCAGGTGAAGGTACACCCAAGGACAGTGGTTGGGAGATGTCTGAGACTTACTGCCCTAGGGATCCTCAGTAGCATTCCAAGGTGATGAAGTTTGACTGCTGTCCCAGCCTCGCCTGTGCCTCCAGAGTTCTCCCGCAGTGCCTCTGCTGATTCTTTGTCTCTGGTCGGAGTGAGATGTAGAGCAGGCATGTGGTTCCCTTCAGGTTTGGGACCCAGCAAAGAGAGCTGCTCAGCTTTGGGAAGATACATTGCCCACCTCATCCAGGGCTGGGGACTTGCTCAGCATCTTGGGGCGTCTTTTCAGGGACATGCAAGACCGTGCCTAGACTTGCCTCCACTTCTCTGTAGCCCTCATCTGGACACAGCGTCTCTGAGTTCACATCTCTCTCCGCCTTTCTGGCTTTCATACCCTTTCTCTCTGAAGCCCCTGTCATAGGAGACCCTCCTCTCCTGTACCTCGTGTTTTCTGAATCACGCCATACCTGGAGCTTGATCCTGAGGAGCCACTGTGGGCCAAGAATGAACCAGAAGAATGGAGAGATGAGGAAAGGGGACAGCTGGAAGGCCCAGGCGCCATCCCCACTTGCAGAACCTCGGACCCCAGTGGCTTGACTGCCGGCCTCCCTCCCCCTTCCCCTGGAGGGGTGCTGGACAGTGCCCCAGACCATTGCTCTCCATTCAGCAGTTCGGTGTCATTTTTCAAATCTCATTTTAAGTTTCACATTCACGCTTTGTGGCTGAATGTGCTTCGGTCTTGCTTTCTGCTTTTTCCTCCTGATTTTAGCATTTTGACTTCTGGGTTATACTTTCTTTTCATTAGGCATTTTATGTTGTTTGCCAAAGGCGAATTTTGTTACCTCAATCCTGCTGTCCTGCTTAGCCTGTCCGGCAGCCTCTTGAGGTCATCCCTCTCCTGCTTTGTGGTCCCTAGGATGCGGAGTGGGGACAGGCTCATAGACAACCTTCTGGGAGGGGCTGCTACCTGTTTTCAGAATGCGGGGCAGTTTCAGTCAGACCTGGCTGCTCGGCCATACCCACTCCTTCTGTGCAGATTTCTTACTCTTATTTCTTATTGTGGTAAAATATATATAATGTAGAAGTTAAGTTTGTAACTATTTTTAAGTGGATGGGTCAATGGCATTGAGCATATTCATACTGTGGTCTCTCCAGAATCCTTTCCATCTTCCCAAACTGAAACTCACTCCCCTTTAGATACTAATTCCCCATTCCTCCCTTTCTCCAGACACCGGCAACCGCCATTCCATTTTCTCCCTATGAATTTGACTCATCTAGGTGCCTCATCTAAGTGGCATCCTACAATTTTTGTCCTTTTGTGACTGGCATATCTCACGTAGTGTAATGTCCTCCAGGTTCATCCAAGCCAGGGTATGTGTTGAATTTCCTTCATGTGAAGGCTGAAGAATGTTCTATGTAATGTATAGACCATACTTTATCTACGTATCTGTTGAGAGATACTTGGACTCTTTCCACCTTTTGGCTGTAGCGAATAAAGTTGCTATGAATTTGGTTGAACCAATACATCTTTGAGACCATGCTTTCAGTTCTTTTGGGTATATTCCAAGAAGTAGAATTGCTGGATCATATGGTAATTCTGTCTTTAATTTTTTGAAGAGCTGTCTGCTTTGCTGTGTTACTTTCCCACCAGCACACATGGGTTCCAACCCATCCTCATCAACACATCTTATTTCCCGTTTAAAAAAATAGCCGAAGGGTGTGAACTGGTATCTCACTGTAGTTTTGATTTGCATTTCCCTAATGACTTCTGATGTTGAGCATCTTTTCATGTGTTTATTGGGCACTTGTACATCTTCTTTGGGTAAATATCTATTGAAGTACTTTGTGCATTTTAAAAATCGAGTTGATTTTTTTTGTTGTGGGGATGTACAAAGTTATTTATATATTCCGGATATGAACCCCTAATCAGATATACGATTTGCAACTATTTTCTGTCATTCATGAGTTGCCATTTCACTCTGTTGATAGCATTCTTTGATGCACAAAAGTTTTAAATTTTGATGTATTCAAATTTATCTCTTTTATCTTATGTGGCCTGTGCTTTTTAGTGTCATATCCAAGAAATTATCACCAAATTTAATGTTATAAAGCTTTTGTCCTGTTTTTCTTCCCTGAGAGTTTTCATAGCCTTAGGTCTTATGTGGAGGGCTTTGAATCAGTTTGAGTTAATTTTTGTGTATGGTATAAGGTGAAGGTCCATTTCTGTTTCTTTGCATACTAATACCCAATTTTCCTAGCCTCAGTTGTTGGACAGACTGTCCTTTCCCTGTTGAATAATCCTGGTACCCATGTTGAAAATTATTTGTAGATCACTTTGCAAAACATTGACATCTTAAAAATATCAAGTTTTCCAAAACATAAACATGTTATGGCCTTCCAGTTATATGTCTCCTTTCATTTCTTTCAGCAACATTTTATAGTTTCCAGTGTACAACTCTACTGCCTCTTGGCTAAGATTATTCCAGTGTATTTTATTGTTTTTGATTCTGTTGTAAATGAAATTGTTTTCTTCGTTTCCTTTTTAAATTATTCATTGCTAGGGTATTGAATTGCAGCAGATTTTTATATGTTGATTTTGATCAACTATTATTGATTAGTTCTAAAAGGGTTGTTGTTTTCCTGGAATCTTTAGGGCTTTCTACATTTAAGATCTTGCCATTTGCAAAAAGAGATAATTTTACTTATTTCTTTCCAATTTGAATCCCTTTTATGCCTAATGATTCTGGCTTGTACTTACAGTATTATGTTTATAGAAGTGACAAAATCTGGCATCCCTGTCTTGTTCCTGATCTTAGAGGAAAAGCTTTTAACCTTTCACTATGGAGTATGATTCTCACTGTGGGTTTTTCATATATGGCTGTTATTATGTTGATGTAGTTTCTTCTATTCCTAGTCTGTTGAGTGCTTTTATCATGAAAGTGTGCTAAATGTTGTCAGATGCTTTTTCTGCATTAGTCGAGATGATCATATGGCTTTCCTTTCCTTTTGTGATGTGGCATATGACACTGATTGTTTCTTGTATATTGAATCATTCTTGCATTTCAGGAATTAATCCCACTTGGTGATGGTGCATAATCCTTTTAATACGCTGCCAAATTCAATTTGCTTGTATTTTGTTCAGAATTCTTGCACTGCTCTCAATAACGGATAGTGGTTGGTAGTTGTCTTTTCTTGCAGTATCTCTGGATTATGGAGTAATGCTGGCCTCATTGAATGACTTAGGGAGTTCTCCTTTTCATACTTTTGGAAATGTTTAAGAGGATTGGTGTTACTTCTTTAAATATTTGGTAGAAATCACCCATGAAGCCATCAAGTCCAATGTTCTTCTTTGTAAGGAGACTTGATGACTGATTCAGTAGCCTTACTTGTTATGGGTTTGTTCATATTTTCTATTTCTTTTTGGGTTAGTCTTGGTGAAGTTTCATATTTCTAGGAATTTATCCATTTCATCTCAATTATTCAGTGTTACTATACAGTGTTCACAGTACTCTCTTATAACCCTTCCCTATTTATAAAATCTGTAGTAATGACTACTTTTATTGCTGCCTTTAGCTGTTTGAGTATTCTCTCCTTTTTTATGAGTCAGCATAGCTAATGGGTTTTTTTTGATGTTTGATTTTTGAAGAATCAACTCGTAGTTTTGTGGATTTTCTCTATGTTTCTATTCTCTATTCTGTTTATCTTGCTTTTGCTTATCTTATTTTTATTCTCTATTTTGCTATCTCCATTTTGCTAGTCTTTATTGTTTTCTTCCTTCTGCTGGTTTTTGATTTAATTAGTTCATCTTATTCTAGTTCCTCGTGGTGTAAAGTTATGTTGCTGACTCTTGAGATATTTCTTTTTGTTCGATGTAAGCATTGATAGTTATAAATTTCCTTATTAGCACTTCTTTTGCTGCATCCCATAAGTTTTGCTAGGTTGTGGTTTCATTCCCATTTGTCTCAATACATTTTCACATTTCCTTTGTGATTTATTCCTTGATTCATTTGTTGTTTAAGGTCATGTCGTTCAATTTCCACATAATTGTAGATTTTCCAGTTTTCCTTCTGATATTGATTTTTGGTCTCATTTCATTTTGATCAGAAAAGATATTTTGCATCAGCCCCATCTTTCTGAATTTTTTCTTTTCTTTTTTTTTTTTTTAAAGATTTTATTTATTTGACAGAGAGAAACACAGCCAGAGAGGGAATACAAGCAGGGGGAGTGAGAGAGGGAGAAGCAGGCTTCCCGCTGAGCTGGGAGCCCGATGTGGGACTTGATCCCGGTTCTCCAGGATCATGACCTGAGCCGAAGGCAGTCACCCAACCAACTGAGCCACCCAGGCGTCCCATCTTACTGAATTTTTTAAAACTTGTTTTATTGGCTAACATCTGGTCTATACTGGAGAATGTTCTATGCTTTCTTGAGAAAGATGTGTATTCTACTGTTGTTGGACGGAACATTTTGTAGATCTCTGCTGTGACCAATAGGCTTATAGTGTTGTTTAGGCCCTCTAATTCTTTACTGATCTTCTATCTGATTGTTTTGGCTATTATTGAAAACGTGATATTGAATTCTCTTCTGTTACTCTAGATCAATGTATTTCTCTCTTCAGTTCTGTCAGTTGTTTGATATGTATGTGCTCTGATGTTGGTTGCACATATTTTCACAATTCTTACATCCTCTTGGTGAATTGACTTCTTATCTTTGTATAATGTTTTTCTTCATTGCTCGAAATGCTTTTTGCCTTAGTCTGTTTTGTCTGATATTGGTATACGCAACCCTGGTCTTTTGGTTATTAATTGCATGGAATACCTTTTTCTATCCTTTTTACTTCGAAATCGATGCTTGTATCCTTACATCTAAAATGAGTATGTTATAGGTAGCATAAAGTTGGATCCTGGGTTTTCTGTTTCATTTTTGGGGGTATCATTCCGCCAATTTGTGTCTTTTGATTGGGGAATTTAATTCATTTACGTTTAAAGTGGTTACTGGTAGTGATGACCTACTATTGCCTTTTTGTTATTTTTTGTCTTTATGTCTTAAATATTCTGTTCCTCCTTTATTGTCTTCTTTGGTATTTAATTTTTTTTACTCATTTTGATCTATAAATTTTGATTTGATTCTCATTTCCTTTTTCGTAAATTCTATAAATATTTTCTTTGTGATTTCTGTGGGGATGAACATATAATATCTTAAAGTTATAATAATCTATTTTTACTTTTTAGCTTTATTGCAAACAAAAACCCTTCTTTTAGCTCTTCCACCCACACTTTATTATTTATTTATTTATGCACCCACACTTTATCATATTGATGTCACAATACATCTTTAAATATTTTGTACTTAGCATAGATTTATAATTATTACATATATTTATATATGTACTTATGGCTATTTGTTGTAAGTCTTGTAGAAGAGTAAGAAGTGGAGTTTCAATGTATGTCAATCATTTCTCAATAAAACTGGAAAAGAGTAACAAACCAAAATCACAATAATACTGTGTTAGTTTTTATCTTTGTCCGTGTATTTGTCTCTCCTGGAGAATTTGATATTTTCATATGGCTTTGAGTTGTCATTCAGCATCCTTCATTCCAACTCGATAGACTCCTTAGCATCTCTTGTAGGGCAGGTCTATTGGTAAGGGACACCCAGTTTCTGTTGATCTGGTAATGTCTTTATTTCTCCCTCATTTTTGCAGGACATTTGCCTACTGTAGCATTCCCCCGGTCTGCATTTTTGCCTGAGGAATCCACTGATAGTTTACAGAGGCTCCCTTGTATGTTATGAGTCACTCTTCTCTTGGTTTGGGTCTGTTTGTGTTTATCCTACTTGGTATTTGTTAAACTTGTGTTTCTATATCCATGTTTTTCCTCAGATTTGTGAAATGCTTGGCCATTATTTATTGCAGTAACTTCTCTGCATTTTTTCTGTCTTTTCTCCCCTGCATCTCCCATGTCTTTATTGATTGGCTTGATGTTCTCCCATCATAAGCTTCTCAGGCTCTGTTCACTGTTCTTCCTTTTTTTCCTCATTTTACACTTCAGCATCAATAGTTTCAAATGACCTGTCTTCAAGTTTGCTGAGTCTTTCTTTCTGTTAATGTCTGTTATTGAACCCCTCAAATAATTTTTTTCACTTTGGTTTTGTATTTTTCATCTCCAGAATTTCCATTTGATTGTTTCTAATAGTTCCAAATTCTTTGTAGATATTCTCATTTTCCTCATATATTGATTTCCTTTCATTCTTTTGTCAATGTTTACTTTTAGTCATTAGAATATATTTAAGGCACTTGTTTTAAAACTTTTCTCTAGGTGGCGCCTGGGTGGCTCAGTTGGTTAAGCGACTGCCTTCGGCTCAGGTCATGATCCCGGGTCTCCGGGATCATGACCTGAGCGAAGGCAGTCGCTTAACCAACTGAGCCACCCAGGTGCCACCAAGGCCAATGTTTCTTTAGGGATGGTTTGTGGAAATGTATTTCGTTCCTTTGAATGAGCCATGTTTTACTGCCTCTTTGTATGCCTTATGAGCTTTTGTTGAAAACTGGGTATTTTTAAAAACAGCC
>PITA01016097.1:0-47713 GCA_004023965.1 Spilogale gracilis | reverse complement strand
TATTTGCAAATGACACTACAGACAAAGGGCTGGTATCCAAGATCTATAAAGAACTACTCAAACTCAACACCCAAAAAGAAGATGAACACATCAAAAAATGGGCAAGAGACATGAAGAGGCACTTCTCCATAGAAGATATACAAACGGCCAACAGACACATGAAAAAATGTTCAGCGTCACTAGCTATCAGGGAAATTCATATCAAAACCACTCTGAGATACCACCTTACACCAGTCAGAATGGCCAAAATTAACAAGACAGAAAACAACAAGTGTTGGAGAGGCTGCGGAGAAAGGGGAACCCTCTTACACTGTTGGTGGGAATGTAAACTGGTGCAGCCGCTTTGGAAAACAGTGTGGATATTCTTTAAAAAATTAAAGATAGAGCTACCCTATGACCCTGCTATTGCACTACTGGGCATTTACCCCAAAGATACGGATGTAGTGAAAAGAAGGGCCATATGCACCCCAATGTTCATCGCAGCAATGGCCACAATAGCCAAACTGTGGAAAGAGCCAAGGTGCCCATCCACAGATGAATGGATAAAGAAGATGTGGTATATATATACAATGGAATACTATGCCTCCGTCAGAAAAGATGAATATCCAACTTTTGTAGCAACATGGACTGGACTGGAAGAGATTATGCTGCGTGAAATAAGCCAAGAAGAGAAAGTCAAGTATCGCATGGTTTCACTTACTTGCGGTGCATGAGGGGTAAACTGGAGGACAGTGGGAGAAGGAAAGTAAATGGGAACTAGGGTAATCTAGGGAGGGAAACGAAACAACAGAGACTTTGGACACAGAAACAAACTGAGGGACTTGGAGGGAGGGGGCTGGAGGGATGGGAGAGCCTGGTGGTGGGTAGTGGGGACACCTAAAGCATGGAGCACTGGGTGTGGAGAATGGGGAATGAATGTTGGAACACTGGGAAAAAAAAATTTAGTAACAATAAAAAAAAAAAAAAGGAGACAGAACCAGATTGAAAGTCATATTGGCTTTAAACATGACTTTCAGCATATTGTATTCAATGAGAGACTACAAAGTCCTACCCGGTTTCAGGAGGAGACAAAACAGATTCCAAATGCAAACAGGGGAGGACAAAGTTAAAGAAGAGCACGTGGGACCGGAAATATTTTTATGATGATTTTGGGAAATTAATATGGCCACAGCCATAATTCATTTAACCTACTTGACACTGCTTTAAATTTCCACCATTATAAAAAGTGCTGCAGAAATATTTCTCAAATATTCATTAGCGGGCATTAACATAATGATTTCCCTAGGATATATTCTGAGAACAGTGATTACTGGGTCAAAGTTTACCCACATTTCCAAGGCTTTTGATAGATACTGGTAAATTGTCATTCAAAAACATGATGGCTATTTAGACCCTGATGACCAGTATATGAAGGGAAAAGTCTGGCTCCTAACACCAGCTTAAAGAGTGAATATTATCAGACTTCTTAATATTAGCGAATGCTGTATTATTGTTATTTAAGTTTGAATTTCTTCAATTATGAGTGCACTTGAACATTTTATATGTCTACTGGTTTGCTTTTTCTTGGCCTTCGATCGCTTTTCTTTTGATCTCTCTCTCCTTTGAAGTGTTTTAGAGAGTTTCTGCATTGAGTACATTAAACCTCGTCATATATATTGCAATGCTCTTCTAATTGGTTATTTGCCTTTTATACCCTATGTAAAGTTCCTGTATTTTCCTGCATTCAAAAGAATATTCATTTCTTAATAATGGTTGGAAGCCTTCTTTAAGACATACATGACATAAAAAGTAACCTATATTTTCTTCCAATACTTTTTTAAGATGTAATTTTTATAGAAACTCAAATAAATTTGAAATTTGGTGTGAAAGAAGAAATAGAAAATGCCTTTTTACCCCTAAATAATTGCCTTGGAAATTATTTGTTTAAGAATTCATTTTTTTATTATTTCAGATGTCCTCTTAATCACAAACTAAATAATTATACTAGCTTCTGAATTTTTTATTTTCTGTTTGCCTTCACTTATCTGTCTATCGCAACTTGTTTATCAGCCTATTCTTCTACATCCTTCTCAATGCACTCTTTTCACACTATTATAGACACTGCTGCTCAATGGACAGTGATATGTAAACTTTGTTGTTTCTTAAAGCCATTTGTAAATCTGATAGAAGTTTTGGATTCTCCACCTAAAAAATATTTTCTATACCTAGAAAAATTCTGTATCATGAAATTGTTTTCAATTTTTTACAATTATCCATTCCTCAGACCCATATAAAGGTTTCATCTTTGCACATAGATTATGAATTTAATTCTTGATTATTTTATTATTAGACTGTTATTGTGAATGAGCTCTCTTTTCCATTTAAGATTCTGGTATGTTGGGCACCTGGGTGGCTCAGTCGGTTACGTGTCTGCCTTCGGCTCAGGTCATGATCCCAGGGTCCTGGGATCCAGCCCTGCATCGGGCTCCCTATTGGGTGGGAAGCCTGCTTCTCCCTCTCTCACTCCTCCTGCTTGTATTCCCTCTCTCCCTGTGTCTCTCTCTGTCAAATAAATAAATAAAATCTTTAAAAAAAAAGATTCTGTTATGTTGGTTTGTTTATAACATATAGGAAAGCTGTTGAACTTTTTAAAAACAATTCTTTTTTATCCATCCACCTTTTTTAATTCTTTCCATTTCAAATTTTAATGTTTTCATTTTGAATGAACAAGTCATGGGGATGAAAGCTGCAACACAAGGGATATAGTCAACAGTATTGTGATACTGTTGCATGGTAACAAATGGCAACTTCGATTGTGGTAAGCAAAGTTTAATGTATAGACTTGTCAGATCACTGTGTCTTACACCTGAAATTAATCTAACATTGCATGTCAACTACACTTAAATAAAATAAAATAAAAATAAATGTTTTCATTTTAAATCCTTTGTGTGCTCTTGGTAGACCATCAAATCATCTGTACTGAATATGGCATTGCCTTCTCTTTTCCAGTATTTAAATATGATATATATCATGTTAGAATATTTAAAACATATGTCCTGGTTAGAATACCTAAAACAATGCCACACAATAGTGGAGATAATATATTTTTATTTTTATTCATTTATTAATTCATGAGAACATGTTACATTGTTTCTGGTATACCAACCAAACCCTTCCAAATCCTTAAATCAAGGGGTATTTTTGGCAAAATTTATTCTAAACCACCACTACTAATCAATACAACCTTTCTCTATGTGAATAAACAGTCTCTTTCATAACAAAATTTAAACTCTTCTCTAGTATTAACTGCAAATCTAAAACCCCACAATTTTCAGAATAAAACCTTAAAAAAAAACAAATTGTTAATGTTTCCCTACTCTAAACTGTGTAACCTTTCTTTTTTCCATCATATCTCAAAAATCACAGATAGTGTGGCAATTGCTAAATCACCACTTCAGTGTCTTCTTTCTATACACTACAGCCTATAGGAGAAAGAGTGAAAGGGACAGCAGTATAATTCACATCACTCTGCCAAGTTGATATTAATTATTAAAATAAATGATTCAATTTCTCATTCCTTCCCCCCATTTGATTAATATAAATTATGAAAGATGAAGAGTCATGGACTCTCACAAGTATGGCATGGAGCACTAGGAGTCTTCAGGCCCTGTCCCCATGGAGCCCAGTGACCTGTCCCCAGGGAAGGGCTAGACCTGGCCCCCAGTCCACACCAGGATGAGAGGGATGTAGCTGCTATGTCTGCACAAACTCCTCTTACCGTCTAGTTATCCCCACCCCCCCAACCCCCAGTGCTTTAGCTGTATCCAGGCATGCAGATAGAGCTGGCTTCCCACCTGGGTAGGGGTACAGCCACCCATCTGTTAGAATCAACCTCTTTCTAACACCCTCATTTATAAAAGAGCTAGAGTTCCTCAACCCATCAGAGCTCTGGTCTTCTGTGGATATTTATATACACATGTGTATATTGTAGAACTAAAACAAAAATGGAGTCACATGTGTTAAGGACAGAATGAAGTTGGCCAGTACAGTCACATTAAAGAAAAACAAAACAAACTTACCCAAGTTACAGAAATGTACAGTTCTTTGCAAAAATCAGCAAAGGATGCCAGCAAACCCCAAACACCAAGTCTGTTATGTCATCTTGGAACTTCTTTGTTCCACTGACTGGGCTACCCTGATCCAAATAAGGAAAAAGACCACTAGGCAATATTCTGCATTTGCTTTATTAAAAGGTTTGGGGGCACCTGGGTGCCTCAGTCGGTTAAGTGACCAGTTCTTGATTTTGCCCCAGGTCATGATCTCAGGGTCCTAGGGTAGAGCCTGCACCACCTCACAGCCCCTCCAGGAGCCTGCTTGAGAGTTTCTCTCTCTTTCTCTACCCCTCCCCCCACTCACGGGCTCTCTCGCTCTCTCAGATCAGTAAACATATCTTAAAAAAAAAAAAGGAAAAGAAAAAGCCCATTAGTCTGTGAGCAGTCCGGAACTCATAGCTCCCATAGCCTTGAGTTTCCCAGTTTGCAGGTCAAAATCCTTGCAATAAACTAGTCTTTCTGCTTTGTTTCATTCAATGTGCAGAGTTCAGCAATACATACCTGTGTGCACATAGGGGCCAGCACCAAGCTCCACAGTGAATGATACATCCCCTTCCCCAATAAAGAAATGGCCAAAAAAAAAAAAAAAAAACCCAAAAACAACTTTTAAAAAATGGGACGTTGGCTGGGGGGAAGGAGAGGAGAATGCTCCACACTGTGTGTCTCCATGAGCCTCACAGGTGGAACTCTAACTGGAAGTAGAAAGTAACTCGTCCATGCATTTCATTAGCACCTGATGGAACTGACTGATCTGCACCAGGTGTGTGACAGGAGATGGTGTGGCGACCACTGCATCCCCTGGGATTCACCACCACGAGTGGTACTTTAACAAAGATCACAGAGATTGAAGCTGAGATGGCTCAGACTCAAGAAAAACAAGGCCATTGCACCCCATCTAAGCCTGATTAAGGCTTGCCTTTCTAAGCTTTGCAGAGAACTCATTACTCCTGAAGGTGGCGGTAGTGGGCTAGAAGAAGATTTTGATGTGGCCCAGACAGGTGATGCTCAAATATTGGGTCGGTGGATTTTCCATCTGTGGAGAAGTCAACACTGCTCAGGAACATGGCAGCAGTATTTTTCAACATGAAGCCTGAGTTCACTACTTTCATCACAGTTTCTGGTGTCATCAGATACAAAGGTGCCAAGACCCAGCTTCTGGATCTCCCAGTTATCACTGAGGGTGCCAAGAATGGAAAAAGTAAAGGAAGTCCTTGCGATGGCCTGAGTGTGTAACTTGATCCTGATTGTTCTGGGTGTCCTGAAGCCACGGGACATAAGAAGATCATTGAAAACAAGCTGGAAGGCTTGAGCATTCACTTGAACAGCAAACCCCCTAACATTGGCTTTAAGAAGAAGGTAAGGGAGGCATCAATCTCACTGTCACTTGCCCTCAAAGTGAGCTGGATGCTGAAATTGTGAAGCACATTTTGGATGAACATAAAACTAGTAATGCCGGTGTGGTTCTTCATAGCGAAGCTACGGTACATGGGCTCCTTGACATGGTGGAAGGAAACAGAGTCTATATCCTTTGTATCTATGTGTTAAGTAAGATTGATCAGATCACCAGTGAAGAATTAGATATCATCTGTAAAGTGCCTCACTATACATTCATCGCTGACCATCACTGCTGGAATTTTGTTGACCTGTTGGAAACTATCCGGTACTAACAAAACTAGTGAGGATTTCACCATGCCCAAAGGCCAGATGCCAGATGCCGGACTTCCCGCAGGATCACATGGAGGATTTCCACACGAAGATTCACAAGAACCTTATCAAAGAGTTAAATGTCTTTCAGTCTAGGGGGGTGGGGATCTCTCTGCGAAACACAGTTCTCAAAAAGTGGGTTAAGACCATACATTAGAAATTAAGAATGTCATTCATTGTGAAAAACTGTGAAAACTTTCCCCAGCTACCAGGCCAACCACAGCAGCTTTCCCCATGACCATGCATTCTATCCCAGGTCCCTTCCAGCTTTGGAAGCCATGAGATCAGGAATCACAGGAAGAAGATGGAGGCACCCAAGCTGCAACTTCACTTGTCTTATCTTAGTGTCACCTCGTATACTGAACTACATAAAAACCTGGTAGAGGGGGAGAAGCAACATTGGGTAAGGATTTCATAAATATCTACCTGAGGATTCATAATTACATTGGTCATAGGGTCATAAACATTTTTGAAATCTTTTTCAGGGCATGCGTATGCAAATATGAAATATGTAAACAAGGACACCTATACCTAAGGTGAGGTTAATGAATGTTTAATGAATTCGTGAATGACATAACCTTTCAGTGACAGTACTCACTCTGATTTTAATGCATATAGGATACATGAGTAATTACTTATTTAAAATTTTGCCTTTCGTTATTTAATTAGTGGGAAATAAAGACAAACCTAAGTATGCTCTATTACTGAAGAACATGGCAAAATATAAGAACCACCAAAAAAGAAAAAATTCTGTGAAATCCTAAGACCAACTTTGTTCTTTTTAGCTCTATTTACAGAAATATATTAAGATAAATATAAGCTTTATGGCAACCCAAATATTTCATGTTTGATTTATGAATATGATGGATAGCTACTGTTGCAAAACAGAAGGTAAATCCTTAAAATATGTGTTCATGACCTTTTGTGCTTTGTGCCACATAATAAATTATTCATAGAGCTTTGATAACAATGTGACATACAGTCTTAGACACACTGGATCAAATCACTGAACTGGGAGATGGAAGATTGCAATTCTCATTTTGGCTGTCATTACCTGTGTGACCCTGGCCAATTCATTCATTCATTCACTCAACATTTTAGAAAACTTCTGCCATCTGCTATGAACTCTACCATGCAACAGGATATAGCAGTTACCAAAATGTCCCTGACTTCATAGAGCTTACAGTCCAGTCATTTAACCTCTAGTCAAGATACATAGTTTCTTTAGTCTCAAGTGTTATTATCTATGAAACAAAAGAATTGGGTATTTATAATATCCTATCAAATGCTCCTGAGCCTTCATCAATAAAATATTTGCTTTCATATTCTCTGTAATTATTATAAGTTGTCCTGAGTTATGTACCCCATGTTGCAAGATCCCGATGTGACCGTTAGCCATTATTTCTTGAGCCAGGTGGCATTCGATATGTCAAATGTTACAATACTTGCTAAACAATGCAGGTGTGCATCCCATAGTCATGAGCTCTTTAAGTTCCATTCCATAACTCAGAGCATTCCAACCAGTGTGAACGAGATATGCGGTTGTGAGCAGATAGCGAGTCCCTCCAGCATCACGTGGTCTAAGGTGTGGTAGGCTAGAGCATCTGGCTTGTGGTTTCCTAAAGCAAGCAGCCTTATCTGTTGCCTTTCATGTACTATATACAGATATCATTTTTCAGGTATGTCATGATGTACAAGAACTAAACAACCAAGTTATAAAATCAAAAATGCAAATTACAATGAAAGTAAAGAAATGAAGAGCAGAAGAAATTTAGTAAAAGGTCACAGTCAGGGTCACCAAAACTAATACTATCTATGTAAAATTAGAACCAAAATATATTAGACTATTTCAGGGTATAAAACTATACAGCAGGGCTCCTGGGTGGTACAGTTGGTTAAGCACCTGGCTCTTGATTTCAGCTCAGGTCATGCTCTCAGGGTAGTGAGGGCTCTGCACTCAGCTGGGGAGTCTTCTTGAGATTCTCTCTCCCTCTCTCTCTGCCCCTCTTCCCTGCTATCTCTCAATCTATCAATCTATCAATCTATATCTATATCTATATATATCTTTAAAAAAACATAATATCTATACATGAGTATGACATTGTATCTACAATGTGAAGACATAAGTGGCATCTTTTGCCAAAAGTCTCAAAGAAACTATAAATTCATTATTTCAGCTTATGAAGCAGGACTCCTTCCCCTTTATGTAATACATTTTTTAAATTTATTTATTTATTTGACAGAGAGAAACACAACTAGAGAAGGAACACAAGCAGGGGGAGTGAGAGAGGGAGAAGTAGGCTTCCCACTGAGCAGGGAGCCCGATGCAGGGCTCAATCTCAGGTCTTCGGGATCCTGACCTGAGCCAAAGGCAGTCACTTAACCAACTGAGCCACCCAGGTGTCCCTATGTAATAAATTTATAAATATCATTCTTTAAAGGGGCTATAAATAGCTTCCATATTTGTGAAGTTAAATCACATATATTATCATATCTAAAGTCCACTGATTATGTGCACGGAAACCTAAGAGATCATTTTTTCCCCTTTTTTTTAAGGGGTAAGTATTTTTAAAGCTTCCTTCTTCTCACTAAAAGATCAACAAGTTAGTTAAAGTCTTGATTTATAGAATTCCTTTGATCCTATCCCCCTTCCAATTCTTTAGTTTTCTCTATCTCCCCATTCACAGAGCAACTGCCTGAAGTCTACCTTTCAACTCATCATCTGATCCACCTCCCATTGTTTCTAGAATATCTCTCTGTCCTCCACAAGATATTTTAAAGCATCCCCTTTGTCTATATAAATAATTCCCACAGAAGAAGGGAGATATAAGATACTATAATCTTAAATTATTTAGGAGAGATTTGTACATTTTTTAAGTGGATTTTCTTTTAAAGTAAGTAGCAGTGGTCAACATAAATCATGTGAAAGTTCCTTGATATGGCATTCATGGTCTTTCCTGATCTGGATTCAGCCTTCCTCTTTAGCCTCATCTCCTACCATCCCTCTTTCAAACAGCTCTAAACTGCTTAAGCTTCCTCCCAAATACTGGTACACTTGAATATGCCTTTCTTTTGCTTATCATATCCTCCAGCTCTCCTTTGTCATGCACTTCAATGGCAAGTCTCTGATCTTCACAGATAGTTTTTCACTTCTGCTTTGCATCTGCTACTCTTACAAGTTAAAAAGTATGCTTATGTCCATTTATTCACTAAATAGGACCTGTTTGAGTGTGGAGATTGTGCATTGTATCTTATTCAAACCAAGGTAAGGCCCAGCCTATCTTAGGCACACAGTAAATATCAAATTAAAGAAACATTTTTCTGTAAGGTTTTTCATAATAGTCTTTGAAGCTTTAGAAGTCAAAATACAATTGAGGATCCTTGTAGGAGAATAGGATATCAACCTTGAAAAAATGTTTTTAACTCCTTACAAAATTAACAATATAATAGTTCATTGTAGCCGAGGAAGGATTTGAAGTTACAGTACCTTTATTCAAAACTCTTTCTTCATTTCATCAATAACTATAATGTAGGCAGTGCACTAGGTACTAAGAATTGAAAGAGAAAAAAAAAAATGTTGCTAGAACCTTTAATTCAAAATGTACCTGGATTTGATATTCATGAAGCCTACCCAAACTTCACTCAAAAACTCATGAAAATAGAGGGGGAAATAATGATTTCAATATCATCAATTACAGAGACAAGTAAAAATCAATACCAGTATCTGGAAGGAAATGAATATGAACCAGTAAATATCCAAGTTTTAGTTAATGTTCTATCTTGCCTTTGTTTCACAAAAAAAGACTTGGCCTTCAGTAACATAGCCTATGTTTCAACATTCTAAGCAAAGTTATTTTAGACCTAAATTCTATACCTGGTTATAACAGAGAAGCCATCTCCAAAGGGAATTCCTGGCAATGCTAGCCTATACTATCTTTTTAAAAAGAAGGTAAAGAGAGCTTCTTGTTCAAAATATTGCCAGAAAAAAAAAAAAAAGAATAAAGCATTGGGATTTCTTCTGAATGCACCAACATGAGTCATATGCTAATTTCTGAATCAATCACTGGCCAAGAGAATTAAATGAATTAATTCGCCAAATTTGGATTATCTCTCTTTATGTCACCTAGAGAGAGAGCGGTAAGGGCAGACAGTCATCCACATCTAAACTCTATGGACTAAGGGTGGGTTCTTCCAAGTATAATCATGTCACTGGCATAAGAAGAAAGAGAAAAATACGCTAAAAAATCGGGAACTGCATAAATCCACTATAAAGTAAAGAGGGAAAAATAACTACCTTCTGCATTATTTCTCACTAAGAATATGAAGACTCTAGGAGTAGGTACTGTAGAGAGGGAAAATCATGTCTTCTTGTAATTATGAAATCAGGTTTGACTTCTCAGCCTCTACAGAAAGGCCTTGCAAATCCTCAGGGACGAACAGACCACATGTAGAGAGCTATGGCTATAGAAATACTTCTGAAAATTTGATGTCTAGTAATCAGAGATTCTGATTAAATATAGAATGTGATTTTGTTGGTCTAGGATGGGGCCTTAGACAATTCTTTAACAACTGCCGGACAATAGTAATGCTGCTGGTCCGTGGACCACTCTGAGTGGCAAAACTTAAAACAATAAGGTTGTAAATGGAAATCCAGAGATTTTAGAAAAGAATTTGTGATTGCTTTACTCTGTTTTCTCTGCTGCTTCCTCTGCCCCTTACAATGTTACTTTGGCTCTAAGACTGATTTCACCTTAATCATGAAAGTTCTGTAAGAAACATTTAAGCTTTATAGTTCCTCTTTTATGTCTCCTGGAGAGAACACTTCCCACCCTAATCAGCCAAAAGCTTGAGTTCATGTTCCTTGGATGTACTGAAGCAGTTCCTACAGCCAGCAAAATACCATCTGTTGGGTTGACTCAAAACTGGGATCCATGAGTCATTCACTGTCATTATATATTTCATATATATAATACACACACATAGTCATAAATGTATATATATTTCATATATATATAATACACACACATATAGTCATAAACACATATATGTGTAGATGTGTATGTGTGTGTATAATATAATGAGAGGGATGATGTTGCAGGGATGTTGGGCTTTGCAGCTAAGTGAGAGTAGGAAACATGATTCCTATAATGGGAAAATAAATATGTTCCAGAATATCTAGTAGCTGGAATTAACTAAAAGGAAGATGAGGCACAAGCCTGCTGGAGCTTTAAAACAGGGACACGAAATTTTCTTACAAAGAGCCAAATAGTAAGTATCTTGAGCTTTGACAATCTCTTCACATATTCTCCTTTTGGTTTTGAACAATCTTTTTAAAAAAATGTAAAAATCCTGCCAGCAAGAGTTACCAATCCTCTTTTATATGAAGCTGTAGGCCCAGAGGTATCTGAGTGGCTCAGTAGGTTAAGCATCTGACTTCAGCTCCAGTCATGATCTCAGGGTCCTGGAAGCAAGCCCCATGTCAGCTTCTCAGTTCAGCAGGGAGTCTGCTTGTCCCTCATCCTCTACCCCTTCCCCAGTTGGTGCTCCTTCACTCTCACTTATTCTCCCTCTTAAGTAAATTAAATAAAATCTTTAAAAGAAAAAAAAGAAAAGAAAAAAGAAAAGAAGAGGAAGGAGAAGCAGCAGCAGCAGCAGGTGTAGACGAGAGGATGGGGATACAGCCAAGTGAACAGACACCTAGCCAGCTTCCCCTGGCCTAGAGGATGAATCCATAGCAGTCTCAACATCTCTGTGAAATCACTGCTAGTTTCCCACCCAATGTTCTCTTTCCCCTTCTTTCTTACTAAGATGTTCCTGATGTTTCTCAGCTGAAAAATACATTCAATTAAAAAATACTTGCCTCCTCAGAATCCCATGGAGATGAGGTTTTCACACACACACACACACACACACACACACACACACACACACACACAATGGTGCCAAGAAGATAGATGGAAAACACTTAGTGGAATTTCCAGCAATTTTTGTACAAGTATAAGTGTAGCTGGCATGCTCTATTGACCTTTGCTCTTTTCACTCCCCCTTCTCCCTGAGGAGGCATGGAATTATAAGAGATCTCTGGAGTGTTTGAGGATGAAAGGCACGTACTAACAACGGGGAGGTGGAAGGTTGGACAAAGCTTGGACATCTATGATTTCGTGGATAGCCCGTGTCCCGAATTTCTCTTATGTGAGAAAAATTAATCTCTCTTTGATTAAACTGCTGTAGTTGGCATGCTCCATTGACCTCTGCTCCAGGGATTCTGTTACAAGAGCCGAAAGCAATAATAGCTGATGCGTCATTGTGGGGTGGTGGGTGGGTTGAAACGTTGTACGAGGCACAGTAGGATCTGGTCTGAAGCAAAGATTCAGCTAAAAACAATGGCAATTTTCTGAATCCTCCAAAGAGAAGAGAGAGATAAAAGGCTAGCAGGTAGGGGAAAGGAGGGGAAGAGAGAAAAGGTATAAATTTTTAATTAAATAAGTCAGCAGACAAAACAGAATGCTCGTGAAGAAAGCCAGACATGAAAATAAAAATCAGATCATGAATTTACTATATAAGTTGTTAGAAAGATCAGATAATAACTTTCAAAATAACAGCATTCAGCTATTCACAGACATAAATGAAAACATATTACTCCTTAAATGTAGATACACCTTTTGAAATGAAAACAAGTAGAAATGACACAGAGGTTACTGATGACACATATAGTGTGATGTCACAAAAAAACTGTGGAACCACACAACATAATACATTCATTGTGAATAAGTACATGTAAAGTAATGGTATGAATTATTCACAGGATTGCTAAACACAAATTCAAGTGAGTTACTATTTCTGGGAGCAGAGGAGGAAGGAAAATCTGATTGACAAATGGTCTGTAGGAGGTTTCAGTAGTATATAACGTATTTTTTTCATTTTCTAAATTTTAAGTCAAAAATAGAGGAATTTAGAATTGATAGAGCTGACTCATGCATACTTGGGAATAAATTATGTGTTTTATATATTTAAAATATATAATAAGATGCTATATTGGTAGATATATGTCATATACCTTCACCCATAATTACAGAATGCACAACACCAAGAATGAACCATAATGTAAATAAATTATGGACTTTGTGTGTCCATCAGTTGCAATAATGTATCGTTCTGGAATGGGATGTTAATAATGGAGCCTTATGCATGTGTGAGGGCAAAGGATAAATGGAAAATCTTTCTATCCTACTCTCAATTTTGCCATGGACCTAAAATGGCTCTCAAGAAAATAAAGTCTTTAAATATATAAATATACATAAATATTTAATTTTTAAATATATTTTATAGGGGTTCAAAAAATTTTTATTACTGTTATTACACACAGTTTCCTATGAAGGATAGAAAAACAGATTTGGGGTTGTATTTTAATGACATGGCATTTTGTTATTATTTGTTTGTTTGTTTGTTTCTTCAGGTCATGAGGTAAGAGCATAAGGAACAGCAGTAATTACTAATACAATGTCTGTTTCAACTCCTGAAAGGTTCTTTTTTTTTCTTTTTTTCCTCTTAACTCCAGTATAGCTAAAGTGTTATATTAGTTTCAGGTGTATACTATAGTGATCCAACAATTCTACATATTAGTGCACATAAAGATAAGTATACTCTTAATAAATATATATAATGTTTTAATTGAAATATATTCCAGATTAAAAACAAAGGACATTATCTAATTGCTTTATCACAATATTTACATCAGAAAAAAATAGAATTAAAAGACACATTTTTAATCAGAAGGAAGAAAAAATAAAATACATTTCATGCTGATATAGGGACAGATACTTCAAAGGAATTTAATAAGTCATAAGTGGATATACTTAACAACATTGCTTCAAAAATATATGGGAAAAAATGGCAACACTACAGGCAGAAATTGAATACACCCCATAATCACAGTGCTCAGACATGAATAAACGAAGTAAACAAAACTAAATGAGGATACAGATATCTTGAGGGACACAGATAACAAAATATTGTCATAAATATATAGAAACAGGTGAGTAACAGCAGAATTAACATATATATATAAAAATTTGCAAACATTGATCATGTATTTGGTCTTAAAAAGCATCACATAAAACAATCCAAATAGCTAATGAATGTGAAAAGATAGTTGATCTCTGTAGTAATATACAAATCACAGAAATGCAAATTAAACCAACAATTCAAAGTTGTTTTTCTAAAATTAAAGTGTTTGATATTTCCAAGCACTGGAAAAGTTGTTAAGAAATGGTACTCTAAAAAAAAAAAAGAAGAAGAAACGATAGTCTCTACTATGGATGCTAGGAGGGTAAAGTTGTAAAAAAAACAAGTTAGCAATGCATTTTAATAGTGTCTATTAAAAGTAAAATGTACATTTCACATGATGGATCAATTAAACTTTAAGGTATCTATATTAACAAAACACTTTGCATCTGCATAATTAGGTATTTATTGTAGCATAGCATAAAAAACTAGCAATTTTCTAAAATTTTCACTGGTAAAGAAATGCTAAATAAAATGCGATATATGTAAAACAGTTAAAAAGATGAGTTAGAGGGGCACCTGGGTGGCTCAGTTGGTTAAGCATCCAACTCTAGATTTCAGCTGAGGTCATGATCTTAGGGTTTGAGATCAAGCCCCACGTCAGACTCTGTGCTCAGTGTGGAGTCTGCTGTAGAGTCTCTCTCCCTCTCCCTCTGCCCCTCCTGCTTGTGCTCTTTCTCTCTCTCTAAAATAAATCAACAAATCTTTTTAAAAGAAAGAGAGATAGAGAGAAAGAAAGAGAGAGATTTTTATAGCATGGACTTAACCCAAAAACATATTGTGTGAGAAGAGCAATATCTAAATTATAAGGTATGAGTCCCTTGTTTTAAGTACACATTGAGTAAAAGGAGAGTCCCTTGTTTTGGACATACATTATTAAGGAGCAGGTAGATGACTAAGTAAATTATAACCCTCCCATTTTTCTCATATTTCAGGTTATAGTCATATCATAACTGTATAGGTTAAATCCATTTTATATCATTATGTAAGAAATATTCTTGCCTAAATAGTTGAACCTGAATCTAATGAAGCTTTTATTTTTAATTTTTTTATTTTTTTTTTAAGATTTTATTTATTTGACAGAGAGAAGCACAGCCAGAGAGGGAACACAAGCAGGGGGAGAGAGAAAGGGAGAAGCAGGCTCCCTGCTGAGCAGGGAGCCCGATGTGGGACTTGATCCCGGGTCTTCGGGATCATGACCTGAGCCGAAGGCAGTCGCTTAACCAACTGAGCCACCCAGGCACCCTAATGAAGCTTTTAGAGCCAACTGCCAATTACAGAAGATATGAGACAAGAACAAGAAAACAAAAATCTAGAATGCATTTGCTAAGAGCGACTGATTCATTTTTTACAATAAGCCAAAGGTATAAAGAAAACTTTTAAAAAAGGAAGTTGGGAGAATGTGAGCAATGGGAAGTAGGGCTGATGCAGACTTTCAAGAGTCTTAAGAAACAACACTAATGGAGCGCCTGGGTGTCTCAGTGGGCTAAAGGGCTGCCTTTGGCTCAGGTCATGATCCCAGGATTCTGGGAGAGAGCCCTGCATCAGGCTCCCTGCTGGGCGGAAAGCCTGCTTCTCCCTCTCCCCCTGCCTGCTGTTTTGCCTACTTGTACTCTCTGTGTCAAATAAATTAAACCTTTCAAAAAAAAAAGAAAGAAAGAAAGAAAGAAAGAAAGAAAGAAAGAAAGAAAGAAAGAAAGAAAGAAAGAAAGAAAGAAACAACACTAATTTGAGGGGGTACCTTGGTGACTCAGTTGGTTGAGTGTCTGACTTCTGATTTCAGCTCAGATAATGATCTCAGGGTCCTGGGATGGAGCCCTGAGTTAGGCTTCTGAGTCTGTCTCCTTCTCTCTCTGTTCCTCCCCCTCGTGCTCTCTCTCTCTCTCTCTAAAATAAATAAATAAATCTTGAAAAAGAAAAAGAAACAACACTAATGTGACACATTAATGTTAACTGAAACAAATCAACAGTAAAAAGACATTTTAAAAAGTCAGGAAATTTGAATATGAATGGCATATTACATAACACCATTTTTAGGTATGAAAATAGTATCAATGGATATTAAGAAAATGCTCATATGTTTTTTTTTTTAAGATTTTATTTATTTGACAGAGAGAAACACAGCCAGAGAGGGAACACAAGCAAGGGCAGTGAGAGAGGGAGAAGCAGGCCTCCCGCTGAGCAGGGAGCCCAATATGGGACTCGATCTCGGGTCTCCATGATCATGACCTGAGCCGAAGGCAGTCGCTTAACCAACTGAGCCACCCACGCGCCCAAGAAAATGCTCATATGTTTTAACATGAATGCATACTGAGGTATGCATGGGGCAAATTAGGTCTAAGATTTGCTTTAAAATATGAATAGGGGCGCCTGGGTGGCTCAGTTGGTTAAGCGACTGCCTTCGGCTCAGGTCATGGTCCTGGAGACCCGGGATCGAGCCCCACATCGGGCTGCCTGCTCTGCGGGAAGCCTGCTTCACCCTCTCTCACTCCCCTCGCTTGTGTTCCCTCTCTAGCTCTGTTTCTCCCTGTCAAATAAATAAATAAAATCTTTAAAAAAAATCATTAAAATATGAATAATAGCAACAATAATAAAAGGGACTGGTAAGGCAAATGCAATAAAGGTCTTCTAATTGTTTAAACTGAATACTGGATATAGAAGAGTTAGTTTGCTATTTTCAATACCTTTGGTATTATTCTTAATTTGCTAATGAATTTCATTTCTTTCAAATGTACATATTCAGGTATTTGATATTATATATTGATACATATGTATTAGTTATAATAGTAGAATAATAAATATATCTCAAAAAATTCAAGTGAAGTACAATTAACACACAGTGTTATATTAGCTTCAGGTATACGACATATTGATTCAACAATCCTGTACATTACACAGTTAAATTCACATGGTAAGTGTAGCCTCCATCTGTCAACATACAATGTTATTACAGTATTAGACTACATTCTCTATGCTGACTTTTCATCTCTGTTTCTTATTCCATTACTAGAAGTTTTTATCTCTTAACCCTCTTTAACTATTTCACCCATTCCCCTACCCAGCTTCTCCAGCAACCACCAGTTTATTCTCAGCACTGAAGAGTATGTTTATTTGGTTTGTTTATTTCTTTGTGTCCTTGTTAATTTGTTTTGTCTTTTAGATTTTACATATGAGTTCCACATTTTTGTATTTTAAATTTTAAACAAAATGTATCCTAGTATAAGTTTTCTAAAATATTAATAGACAATATAATAAACTTTTTGATTTTTGGCTAAAAATAGTAAATATTTAAGAATAACTGCAAAATCTATGGGGCGCCTGGGTGGCTCAGTTGGTTAGGCGGCTGCCTTCGGCTCAGGTCATGATCCCGGAGACCCGGGATGGAGTCCCACATCGGGTTCCCTGCTCCGCGGGAAGCCTGCTTCTCCCTCTCTCACTCGCTCTGCTTGTGTTCCCTCTCTCTCTGTGTTTCTCTCTGTCAAATAAATAAAATATTAAAAAAAAAGAATAACTGCAAAATCTATATAATTAACATTACATAATTTTACTGAATATTTAAAACAAATCTTGAGCAAATGAAAAGCATTTTGTGTTCCTAGCTACAAAAACAGATTATTATAAAATGTTTGTTCTTTCTACAATAATGCAACTCTTAGAAATATCCTAAAGGATTCTTTATCAAATTTAACAAAAATGATAGTAATTTTTCTGAGAAAATAATATAATTGAAAAATATAATAAAGTAATATAAATGGAAGAAAATAACAAAGATAACTTTGAAAACCATATCAAATAGTGACAATCTTAAACTTACAGATATTACCAGATTATAAACAAACTGTGAAGGGCATACATACAGAGAAACTCTAATGGAACAGGTGGTAAGTACAGAAACAGATTTATTCAGTGTTGTTTTTTTTTTAAAGTAGCATTTCTAACTATCAGTATAACACTGGATGATTAAACAACTCTTTTTGAAGCAACTGGTCAAATTGTTAAGAAAATGTTCAAGTTAAATTCATTTCTTATACTATTCAGAGAAACAAATTCCAGAGATTTTCCAGTTAATTAAAAGTACCCCCCGTAGACATTTTAAACAAAGAAAGTTTAATGCAGAAAATTGATTTTTTCCTATAATGGTATTGCTGAAAAACCAAAAAGGTAATGCAAAATGTAGCAACAGCAGGAAGCTGTTATTACCCACCTGTGATTAAGGGAAAAGGGTAGTGGCAGCGTAACCAAGGCCAGAATCAAAAATAAAAGAGAAAAATACCAAGAAAAGATTTTTGTGCTCACTAAAATAGCAACTTAAAATTTTCATATCATATGGCAAAAATTATGAAAGTAAATTTAAGAGGCTAATAAAATGGGGGGATATATGTAATATACACAAAATCTTCCATAATTTAAAGGTAATTTGCTAAAGAAAAATGTAAATGTAAACAAACATTTTTCAATGTTCAGCTTCATATACTGGAAATAAAACAATGCAAATAAAACCAAAGAGAAGGCTGTAGTAGCTCCATAAATATTAAGCTGAATTAAAATCAATAAGCAAAAAAAAGTATGCCATAAGCTATCTTCTAATAGTAGGTATACTTTTGTTCTTAAGGTTATAATATATTTAATTCTAGAAGAATATTGAAAAGGCCAACTTTGTAAATATTAATTCTAAACATTTGTAAAAATAGTAGTTAATGTATAGAGTAGTTGTTGTGCAAACATATAAATGGGTTATAAGAATATCATTAATAAAGAAAGGAAAAACTCAAACTTATAATTCTATTCTTGCTTTAATTGTCTTTAAAGAGTTTTCAACCTATTTGGCATTCCCGCCACATAAATGTCCTAAATCTATGTCTGTTGTGAAAGGGGAAATATGATTGTTTGTGTTTAAAATACACTACCAAATCAGAATTTTTAGTTGTAAATAAAAGAATCTAGCTTTGGCCAACCATTCCAGAGGAGGAATTTTTAAAAGGATTTAGAGAAAGCTCAAAGAATCAGCTGGTATGCAAATAAACAAGCTTGGAAATAAGTAAAGGCCATGGGGGGGGGGGGTCAAGGAGACTGAAATTAGATGCTTGCCACCTTCCTGATGCTCTCTGCAGCAAAGATGGAAAGTTCACTGCCATACCATTGCCCTGGAAGTACTGAGCATCACCATAAAAATAAACACTAAGTGTCCCTCTCTTTACCTTAAAACCTTGAATGGGTTCAGAGCAAGTATTTCCAAAATGTGCCACTTTGGCATGTAACTTCAGCTCATTTGAGCTGAAGGCAACTGAGACCCTGTAGGCTTGAGAGAAATTTTGCCCCTCCCTTAACCAAATAGAAAAATCTAAACTGAGGGTCTTTCCCAGAATTAATTATTACTAGAGATATTTTACCTGAGTGGCCCGTATGTATGGCTGAGCAAACATCTAATTACCAAGTATTTGTTCTTCTTAGGGCCCTGTGAATTGCCCTCCTCCCCTTTGAATCCCCAGGCCCCTGTGACATTCCTTAACTCAGGATGGCACATATACCTCATTTTACCTTTCTGTCTTTGAACCTCTCATGTATATGGGGTTTCTGTATATACAAAATTAAATTTGATTTTCTCCTGCTTATCTGTCGCCTGTCAAATTAATCCTCAGATCAGCTAGAAGAATCTTTCTTCTAGGGTACAAGAAAATTTTTCCTCCCCAGCAACATCAAAGTTAAATATCTAAAGCTAGAGCATCTCTATAGCCAAACTATATCTGAAGTTTATGTTTAACTGCCAGAAAGCCAGGAGTAGGGCTATATACTCCACTTTAGCTTCGTTGGAAGCTAAAGAATGAATAATACCTTTATATACCGAATATATGTTTACACTCTCCTAGCCAGCATCTTATCTATTCTTATATCTTTTCTAAATTCAGATTTTGGGGATGACGCTTATACTTCTTTAGTACTTTTTTTTTTAATAATTAATAATCTTGGAATTTTATTTTTTCACAAATAATTGGAACTAAATGTTAATACATTAAATGTAAAAAAAATATAATAGTAAACCTTTGTAAAATTCTCTGACACTGCGATCTTTATTTTGCCATTATTATTTAGATATTAGCTCTATATAGATCAAAATGATGCTTTCCAATAGAACTTTCTGCCATGGTGGAAGTGTTCTGTGTTTTCATTTTTTTTTATTTTAATTTTAATTTTTTTCACCGTTCCAAGATTCATTGCCCATTCCTCACACCCAGTGCTCCATGCAATAGGTGCCCTCAGTACCCACCACCAGGCTCTCCCATCACCCCACCACCTCCCTCCAAGTCCCTCAG
Source organism: Spilogale gracilis (assembly GCA_004023965.1). Taxonomy (NCBI): domain Eukaryota; kingdom Metazoa; phylum Chordata; class Mammalia; order Carnivora; family Mephitidae; genus Spilogale; species Spilogale gracilis. The sequence goes on along the minus strand of PITA01016097.1, from coordinate 27,543 downwards.
TTTGTTTCTGTGTCCAAAGTACTTTTAAGATGGTAAGATTAGGATGCCTTCAGGATAGTGATCCTATCTTCATTCCTAAGATCTGGTGGTTTTACTTTGGAGAGTTACAGTAGTCTTTCCTTATTGTCTACCACTGGGTCAAGTACCATGAGGTTCCCCAGGGAGTCAGTTGGGTTTTGTTAATACTCCTCTTTGTTCCTACTGTGTGTCAATATCCTATTTTCTATTAAATAGCCTAAGCCAACACTTAATGTTTTCCATGTTTGCACATTGGGGCTAGTAAGTCTATTTGTTTTGGGTATTTTTTTATATTTTAAAATAAATATCCATTCTCATGAGAATCAGAGAAGCTGCCCAGAGTAATTAGCCTGCCACTAGGTAGCTGGTTGAACCACTAAAATGTGGGGTTCTTTAAGAGCCCATAGAGTATCCCAATCTGCCAGAAACGATTGCAGCACCATTGGATCTATCGGATCATAAGGGTTAAGAAGTAAAGGTGATTACACAGAGCCCTTCTCTTGGTCTTGATCCTCCTAAAAGTAAGCAATCTTTCAAATTACCTTAATTTGGGTAAGTACACACATAAATATGGTAAACTAAAGCTCTCTTAACCCATCTCCACTTAACTTTCACCTATTTGCAAAATTAATAAAAGCTTTTATATACACACACACTTTTATGTCCACTAATTGAGTTGTTATATGCTTGCCAAAATTCCCTTGTATTTATTCTGGCACCTATTTGTGTATATAGTGCTTCTACCTAAAATTGCTTGTTAATTAACTATTATGTAAACTAAGTGAAATATGAATGTGAAAAGGAAGTTGATTCTTTAAAAACTAAGTTAAATGGAGGCACCAGTAGCTCTGTTCTTAAGCATTTGCCTTCAGTTCAGGTTATGATCACAGGCCCCTGGGAGCCCCACATGGAGCTCCCTGCTCAGTGGGAAGCCCGTGTCTCCCTCACACACTCCCCCTGCTTGTATTTCCTCTTTCATTAGCTATCTCTCTCTGTGTGTGTCAAATAAATAAATAAAATATTTAAAAGAAAAAAAACTAAGTTAAATATACAGAAATATTTAATACGATTAAATTCTTTTAAATTATGATCAATTAGGTGTGAGACAATAATAAAAACTGGGGAATATCTATGTCTGTAAAGATCGCCACACTTAAATTGTTTTGCAAGTGTTTCTAAGTTCTTACCTAGTTTAGAAAAGCTTAAATGTGGTTATAAAAAACAAAATACTGTTAGTAACCTAAGCAAAGAAAAGCAAAGCCTATATTTTTTGCACAAAGAAAGCTTTTGTTCTACATCAAAATATTGATAAATGCACCCCTTTATACTTATTTAATGAATTTTTGCCTTTTTGAATTACACAAAGCTATACTCCATCATCAAAATAGCAAATAGTCTAACAAGCACTGTGCATCTTTCTTAAAGTAAGTGATATATGATGAAGCAATTTGTCCTTTGGAGTGGACAGCCACTCTATTCACTGATCTCCCAAAAGCTTCAATGAGGTTATAGGAACTTGTATTTCCATGGATTTCCTACCCTTCATCTGGTACATACCTGTCCTACATGGGCATTGAAGGCACAAACAAATTCTGGCTTTCTAGGGCTTGTCAGCTTAATGTAATCAGTAGGCCAATGATAATCAATGGCATGATAAGATAATCAACATTTCTGCAGGCTGTGGCTCTATCTGGCATAAATCCTTGAGACAATACTATGAATTTGTTTTACCATTCCTGCTCAGTGTAATCAAACTTCTAGAGTTTTCAGCTATGTTGGGCAAGACAAAACATCATTTTTAAGATTAATATCTGCTTATTATTTGCCAGAGGTAGAAATAAAATCTTCAGTGAGAAAACCATAATTTGATGAACAGTTGACTACATTTATGGTAATGTATTAATATTCTCCAAAATGCATCCATCTTCTGCCCCTGCCAAGCGAGACAGTTAAATAAGGATGTGACAAGACTCACCAAAACTAGGGTCACCTGGGTGGCTCAGTCATTAAGCATCTGCCTTCAGCTCAGGTCATGTTTCTGGGGTCCCAGGATCAAGCCCCGCATCAGGCTCTCTGCTCAGTGGGAAGCCTGCTTCTCCCTTTTTAGCTCCCTCTGCTTATGTTCCCTCTCTAGCTGTTTCTCTCTGTCAAACAAATAAATAAAATCTTAAAAAAAAAAGACTCAGCAAAACCACAACTTTAAAGTATGAATATTACTTTTGATATATTGTTTTTGTTAAGAAAAAAACCTCCAGAATCTTCCCTTGCTCCACATTGTCCCTTATTCTTGAGTCAGAAGACCAATGTGAGGAGTTTGTCAGTTTTGAAATGCACCTAATATTGCCCTCCAGATTGACTTTCCATCCTTTTCTGCCTTGATCTATTCCCAGAAGGCTGACCTGTATGGATTACCTCATAAAATTTTGAGTCCTCTGATGTCTGGCTGGTTTTAGCTAATGATTCCTTGCAAAAAAGTGAAGTCAGTGTTTCTTTTCCTGGTTCCTCTCTGTGAGTTCAAGTTATGCTGGCTCCCTCCTTTGATAGAAAGTTACTGTTCTCAAAGCGGTCTTGTCTAATTCCCATCTTACCTTCAGTTTCTGGGAATCCCTCCATCCCCTTATCCCTTTGGGCCTAGGGATGGCAAAAACTTGTTTTTAGCCTGTGTTTCCCTCATTTTGTGTTCCTCTACAACCTTTGTATGCCTTTGAAATTAGCCCCTTTGTTTAAAAACAAATAAATAAAAACTAGAATTTCCCTAATTTGAGTGTGCTGTTTGCCCTTGGGACTCAAATTGAAACGTTCAGCATATTTATTTCTCACACATTCACTCAAAAAGAAAAAAAGCACAGAAATGAGTACTAGGTTTAATATATATTTGAACTAAGGTCAGCACTCACTTTATTACCTTATCTCTACAATCTCTGGTGCTCATGGAGCACTTTTGTGGCATTCCTGCTCATTCAAGATGAAATCCAGTGTCCAAAGTCACCAAGAATTTTTAGTATTCTTCTTTCCCATCAAAGAGTTTCTGTGGAAATGGCCACAGGTCCCTATACAGAAGACTAGGAGGAAAATTCACAGGACATACCTACTATTGTTGCACCATTTCCTATATTCAAGGAGCTACCCATTTATTTCAGTCATAATCCCATCATTAGCTATCACCAAAAGTTCCCAAACTAAATAATCCTAGTGTCACACCAATGTTTCTTTCTATTGAGCCATCTATACTTACTTTGTTTCTGTTAGTTGGGGTATGAAGATTCTCATAGAAATGACTGGGGATCCTGGGTGGCTCAGTCAGTTAAGCTTCTGCCTCCAGCTCTGGTCAGGATCTCAGAGTCTTGGGATGGAGCCTCACATCAGGATCCCTGCTCAGCAAGGAGTCTGCTTCTCCCTCTGCCTGCTTGTGCATTTTCTCTCTCTCTCTCTCTCTCTCTCTCTCTCTCTCTCTGTCAAATAAACAAACAAAAGAAGCGAGGGAGTCCTTTTCATCTGTAGTGTCTCTCATGACAAAAACCCATTTTGTTGATTTTTGCTGAACTTTTGTGTCCATAGCGAATCTCTAGTAGCTTTGATATTTTTTGGTAGATGTTTTCATTTCTATCAACAGGTAAGACCATGAGAATCCCTACATTAGAGAAAACAATTCTCCACAATTCATTTCTGAGAGATGTTGGCACTCCAATCACCACTTATTTCTCATGGCCTAGAAAAATAGTGTCATATGGCTTTTCTATGGAGATATATTTCTGGAGTAATTTACACATAATAAATCTGCTACAATTTTGGATTAGCTTTGCTAATAATGTTAACGTGTTTGCTGATGCATTTTTATAAGGGATTTAAGGGAAAACAAAGAAGTCCAAGGTTGCCACTGTGTATGTGGCTTGAGTAAGTTCACATTTCAAGGGAAAGGATTGTAGGAACCAATTGGGTTTTTGTACAGGTAAATTTCAGATGCCTATTAGATGTCTAGATTGAATATGGAAGTGGAAATATCACATGATCTGGAGTTCCTGGATACTCAGGACTGAAGATATAAATTTGAGAGTCAACAGAATATAGATGGTATTTAGATCACAAGACTAGATGAAATTATCTTTGGAGAAAGGAGAAAAGGTCTTAAGTCTAATCCCTGGGGCACAGGGGATGTTTAGAAATTAAAGATGGAACCAGAAAAGTAAGATGAGAAGCAGCAACCACTGAAGAGTGTCATGGCAGAGAAGTCAAGAGAATAGAGTGGCTCAAGAAAGCTATAATGGTTATTGTGTTTCATGTTGCTGAGAAAGAGTAGGATAAAGATGAGAAGTTACCAGTAGGTTGGCAATGTGCAAGAACTATTTCACTGGAAACAAAACAGGAGAATTTAGAAGTGTGGTTTAATGGCAATTGGGAAGAGTTACATTGGAATATAGCACAAATGGCTGGAACCAAATGATTTTTAAAAATCTCTTCCAGAAAAAAAAATCTCTTCCAGCTTAGTTATCTGTTATCTGTGATTCCCCATGACTACACCAACTGTTGGGATTATGAAAATATAGGGCCCACAGCTGATGCTCCATGAGAGAGATCTTGGATAGCTGATGCTTCAGACCCAGTAGGCTTCAGTAGAATGCATGCTGATCTCAACTCTGATAAGCCATTTTGCATGGTCCAAAATCTTCTGATGAAGTAGGTACAATTAAAAAATCAGTAATGTGGAAAGTAAAGTGGTACCCCTGGGTTTTCAGTAATAAACAAAAAACGTATGAATGGCACATATAATAAAAGGTGAAAATAAAATTTGTTTTGATTGTTGCAAAGCTAATGAAAAACTGGTTTAGGGAAAGATATGAGGCCATCATGTTTGTTGATACATGCCAATTCCTAGCAGGAAAATTTCAAAGAGAGAGGGAGAGATTAAGTCACTCCACAATAAAAAAAAGTAGCCTGATCAAACTAGAAATTTTGTTAAATCCTTTGGAAAATCAAAATCAAACTTCAGAATTAAAAGATGGAATTTCTACACCCATGACACTAACAAACTGGTTGATTTCAATGTATAGGAGTCCCCCCTTCTCCACATTTTTATTTTCTGTGGGTTCCATTTCCTGCAGTCAAGATGATCCTCCTCTGACAAATGGGCAGAAGGTGAGTAGTAGCCTAACATTATGTTATGATGACTATGTCATTGACCTCATTTCTTATCATCATGTAGGCACTTTATTATTTCACATCATAAGGAGAAAGATGAGTACAGTACTATAAGATATTTTGAGAGGAATGCCTGGGTTGCTCAGTCGGTTAAGCTTCTGACTCTTGATTTCAGCTCAGGTCATGATCTCAGGGTTGTCAGATGAAGCCACATGTGGGGCTCTGTGCTCAGCCAGGAGTCTGCTTGTCTTTCTCCCTCTGCTCCTCCCCTTGCTCATGCCGCCTTTCTATCTCTAAAGTGAATAAATAAAATCGTTTAGAAAAATATTTTGAGAGATCACATTCATATAACTGTTATAATAGTATATTATTATAATTGTTCTATTTTATCTTTATTGTTAATATCTTACTATGCTTAATTTATAAATTAAACTTTACCATGGATATGTATGCAAAGGAAAAAACATAGTTTATATAGGGTTTGGTATTATGTGCAGTTTCAGGCATCCACTGAGGGTGTGGAATGGATGCCCTGCAGATAAGGGGGAACTACTATAGCTCTCAAAAGTGCTTTAATGGGAGCCAAAGTGTTTTTTGGCTTGTGAGACTAAGTGATAAATTGCTTGGGCAGCATGTTCTTCCTCTCCAAGCTCATAGAAGCTTTTTGTTACACTTTCAGGGACAGTTGGTTAACAAATCTAGATAATCAAACTAAAAACTACTCTTATTAAAAGTTTAGAATATTGAAAGTGTTGAAAATAACTTGAAAAAATGTTCTTTGTAGTGAAATAACATTGTAAACCACAAAATATAACTATGATCTAAGAGTGACAAAGCTTTTTCATTTTTAATTAGAGAAGCATGATGATTAAAAATGAATTCCCAGGGATGCCTGGATGGCTCAGTTGGTTGGGCGACTGCCTTCGGCTCAGGTCATGATCCCGGAGACCCGGGATCGAGTCCCACATCGGGCTCCCTGCTCGGCGGGAAGCCTGCTTCTCCCTCTCTCACTCCCCCTGCTTGTGTTCCCTCTCTGGCTGTGTTTCTCTGTCAAATAAATAAAATCTTTAAAAAAAAAATGAATTCCCAAGAGAACTGACTAAAATTTCATTTAGCTGTCTTTCAAATTACTATAAAAAAGTGATAATTTTTTTGAAATTATAATAATACTCTTGATAATATTAAATTCACTTAACTGTTTTCATAATTCAGCATCTATTTTACAATTTTATTGATCCATGTATAGGAAGAACAGCATATTGTTATTCTTGTTAAAACATTATTATTGGTAAAGAAGTCACTAATAAATGTTCATCATTATACATTGATAAGCAGAGATATGTGACCTGATATACTAACACAGAATTAAATACCTCACTAGAAGCATATGAAGTAAAAATAGAATGAAAAGATTTAATATTGAAATGTCATATTTCCATAAGTCCTTTCTGCCTAATTCTGTATCATGAGTCAAAAAAAATTATCAGTTAAGGTATTTTAATTAATTACCAAAAAGTTTGTTACATAGTCTTGAATATGGGATGTATGACATTGTATCACCCACATGTAATGTAATATGTAGCATGATTATTTTCATTTCTTAACCATTCCCCAAATTCTCCTCTATAATATTTCTATTTGGTAGTAAAATTAATTCTCATCAATTATTTTTAGAAGCCAGTTTGTTTGTTGGTATCTAATTCAAAGAGAGATTGACTCCATGCAGTGGTTCCTAATGAGCACACACCTGTGAATTACCCACTTAACTTGGAAATACTAGCCCGGGAGAATGATGAAAAGAATGGTAAAAAGTAGTTGTACCCACACACAATTTGAAGAAAGGTCTTTGTCACAAGGACATGAGGGAGTTAGCAGGGTAGCTGTCTCATTTGTTCCTTTCTTTTCTTTCTTTTTCTTTTTTTTTTTTGTTAAGATCTTATTTATTTGACAGAGAGACACACAGCTAGAGAGGGAACACAAGCAAGGGGAGTGACAGAGGGAGAAGCCGGCCTCCCGCAGTGCAGGGAACCTGATGTGGGGCTCAAACCCGGAACTCCAGGATCATGACCTGAGCCGAAGGTGGTCACTTAACCAACTGAGCCACCCAGGCGCCCCTCATTTGTTCCTTTCTACATTAGAAAAATAAAAGATCTTTGAAGCACAAGGGAATATTAACAGTAGTAAGTAAAGGCATATAAAGCCAGTTTATATAAAAAGTAAGGACACATACTGCTGACATGATCAAGCGTGTTAAAATATAATAAATTAAAATTTGAGTTATATTCTACTCAATCAGAAAATTGTGCATAATAATAGTAAACAGCAGTGATTTGTTGTATAAAATAAACAAGAAAATCCACGTAATATGAATTATGTTCTGCACATAGAAAATGTTAAAAAATGGAAACTATGGTGAGAAGAAGATATTGAGGGGTGCCTGGGTGGCTCAGTCGGTTAAGCATCTGCCTTCAGCTCAGGTCATGATTACAAGGTCCCGGGATTGAGCCCCATGTTGGGTTCTCTGCTCAGCCAGCAGGAAGAGGGCTTCTCCCTCTCCCTCTGCCCCTCTACTTCTGCTCTCTCTCTCTCTCTCATTCATGCTCACTCGCTCTCAAATAAATAAATAAAATCTTATAAAAAAAGGAAGGATAATGAAGTCACCTCAAAAGTCTCACCATACAAAAGTCTTTAAAAGTATCTGTTAGGAATAAGTTCACACTCTTTGACACAGCAATATCCACCTTGAGAAGCTTTTCCTAAATAAATAATATATACATACATATATATATGATTTTCATAGAAGTTAAGTTGAACAAAGACATTGTTAGCAACCTAAGTCTTAAGAAGGGAATGTTTAAATCAATCATGATTCACTATGAATAATGAAACACTATGAAACCCCTTAAAATTATGTTGAAGAGTAATACTGGACAAAAGGATACATTTTTAATGGCATATGCTAAATGGTAAAATTTGTACACCTGAGATGATGTAACTATGTTTTGAATATACATAAATAACATTGATATGATATTACTTATATTTTAAATTTTACATACAAATTATACACACATGTATAATGAAAACTAGCTAAACTGAACAGTTGTGTCTGTGTGATTACTTGTGTCTTTTATTCTTTTTTCTGCTTTTTTTCTTTTCTGTGTATTTCCAACTTTCCATCTGACTATGCTTTATTTTTATAATGTTAATATCATTTGAATGGTCTTCTAAAGGACTTTTTATAAATGCTGATGAGACTAGGGAAATTATTTAGTGAGTACATTTATTTGAATGGAAAATTTAGATTGTAAAGTTGCCTAGAATCATAAATCAAGAATTATTGTCAATGCTGAAATGAATACTGGAATGAATGACTGAGAATCCATAAGGCCAACTTTAAGTATTCTTATAAACTGCATTCTAGGAATGACCCACAGTCTGCAAGCAGTTTAGGACCCTACTAGGGAAGGGTCAAGTTGGTACTTTAACAAATTCATTATGAGGTAATCTCAATGATTGCTAATGTCTTAAAACCTGTAGAGAATGTGGCCCTCCCTTCACAACCTGAAAAACTGAAAGAAAAAATCTAGCGTTAAGAGGTTGTTAAATGAGTGTGAGAATTCAAGAAGCAGATGGTTCTGGTGGTCTTCAGCAGGTGCTCATTTACATATTTTGGCCATAACCATCCTTGCCTTTCCCCCAGCATGGTAATATGCTCTGGCTCGAATGCACATTTAGACCAAAAGCTGTGTGATATAATGAAAAATGTAGTGACTATCGAGTCTTAGGTCTGATTTATGATCTTGGCTCTTATGCTAAGTACATACACCTAAACATGTCCCTTGAACTTTGTGAATGCCCTTATTTCAGCCAGATCTGCTGGTCATATTATTCATGCACAGATTAAAAGGGAGTAATGGAAAGTTGGGCTTAAAAGATTTGGATTCACTGTAAGTCATTGCTATTTAAAAGCCCCAAATTTAGGAAGAAATAGAATGGTGTAGTGGGCAAAAACACATAAATTGCAGGTCAGATATTTTGGTTGTCTCCCTGTCAATAATTATAGCATGACCTTTAATACATATAATTTCATCCATCCTCAATATCCATGTATGAAATGTGGATAGAAGAAAGGGAAATGAGCCAATAGAGTTAAGCTATATTATCTTTAAGATCTTATTTAAGTATAAAATAATTATGCTTTCTTAAAATATATTACTTTTAATGAAGTGAGTAATCTGGTAACCTTTTTTCTGGAGAAAGGTATGTTTATTCTGAAATTGTAAATATCATACATAAATAGAATACATGATATAACATTATTGAAATAAAGGGTATGTATAACAACATCACTGAAACAAAATGATACATAAGCATACATAATATTGAATCATATTTTGCTAACACATTTCATCTATGAATAGAAAATAATTGATATATCCCTTAGATACCTGTTAACTTTCTCTTTTAATACAAGCTAAATATAAGGGTTCCTTCCTACCTATGATATTTTCCTATGTTATTAGTATCATAAACTTGTCATTATGATTTTTATTTAGCAAGATCAGAAATATTGCCTAATTTGGTCTCTAGGTACCAATGAAAGTTTTGAAATAGTAAATTAAATAAATATTAAAATTTTAACGAAATAATCTGAACTAGTTTAAAACATGTTTTGTGGAAAGTGATGAGCTGTTTTTTTTAATATTCATTGTTATTTATCTAATATCTTACAAGTATGGTTACTTCATAATATATGTATTATAAAATAAAATTAATTATGAAAAACTTCTCCTTGACAAAGTAATAAAATCATCTGGACACAGTAAAATGATATAGTAAAATATGTTAACATCACATTAAATAAACTAGAAAAATTGAATGCAATCTTGGTCTTTGTGATATGCTATCTTTCTACTTGTAATGCATCTTCCTATTCCCTGAGAACTTTTGGTTATTCGGAACTTTAGAGAAAAGGAAGCATAGAGAAATTTTATAACTGAAGACCAGCTTAAATGAACAGTTTTAGAGATCACAAAGAATCCCACCAACCAAATTATGTTCATTCTAGGATGCAGAAAAATAAGCAGGTTTCAAATATAATACAGATGAACATTATGAGTATGAATTATGTCATCACTCAAAAGAATAATATCTTTCACGTTGAATTTTCATAGATTTTGGAGAGAGGATAACAGTGAATCATATTCAAAGGTGACAAAACTTTTTGCTATAGACTTTTTTACTTACTGAGAGAAATGCATTTCTATCCCTGAAAGAAAATAGTGATGAGGTTCTGAAATCTGAACAAGTTATCAAGTTTTCAGGCAAGCACAATACAAGAAAATACAGAAAAAGAAATGCTCAAAAATTGTGTGAACAATCCATTTATTTTACAATAGTTGCTTCAAATCCAAAGAAAATCAAAAGCTTCTCTGTTACTGAGACTTACATATTTTCTGAAGAACTCACTGTCTAGACTTTTCAGAAACCTACTCTCCAGATACCAATTGAATTGTTTTTAAGTTTTAAAACTGCCATTGAGAAATATAGGTCAAATCTATCAGAAGTGATAGTATTTTTCAACAGTAATATAAAAGTCAACTGAATTCTAGGATTGTTACAAATTTTCACAGAGCTAGAACAAACAGTCCTAAAATTTGTATGGAACCACAGAAGACCTCAAATAGCTAAAGCAAACCTGAAAAAGAAAAGCAAATCTGGAAGTATCACAATTCCAACTTCATCCTATATTACAAAACAGTAGTCATTGAGACAGTATAGTACCGACACAAAAAGAGACACATAGATCAATGGAATCGAATAGAAAACCCAGAAAGGGGCCCACTACTACATGGTCAATTTTGCTTCAGCAAAGGAAGAAAAATTATCCAATGGAAAAAAGGTAGTCTCTTCTACAAATAGTGCTGGGAAAACTGAACAGACACATGCAGAAAAAAACAACGACTTTTTTACACCATATATGGAAATAAAATCAAAATGGATGAAAGACCTAACTGTGAAACAGGAAATTACCAAAATCCTCAAGGAGAAATAGACAGCAACCTCTGACATCAGCCTTAGCAACTTTTTACTAAACAACTGTCCTGAGGCAAGAGAAGCAAAAGCAATGAACCATTAGGACCTCATCAAAATAAAAAGCTTCTGCAAAGCAAAGAAAACAATCAACAAAACTAAAAGGCAACATATGAAATGGGAGAAGATATCTGCAAATGACCTATCTGATAAAGGGCTAGTATCCAAAATCTATAAAGAACTTCCCAAACTCAACACCCAAAAAATAACCCCAGTTAAGAAATGGGTAGAAGACATTAATAGACGTTTTTCCATAAAAGAAATACAAATGGCCAATAGGCCATGAAAAATTGCTCAACATCACTTATCATCAGGGCAGTACAAATCAAAATCATGATGAGATATCATGTCACACCAGTCAGAATGGCTAAGCACAGGAAAGAACAGATTTGGGCAAGGATGAGGAAAAGGGGGAAACTCTTACACTGTTGGTGGGAATGCAAACCAGTGCAGCCACTCCGGAAAACAGTAGGGAGGTTCCTCAAAAACTTAAGAATAGAACTACTTTATGACCCAATTACCACTAGGTTTTAGCCAAAGGATACATAAATACTGATTCAAGGGGGCACATGCACCCCAATGTTTATAACAGCATTATCAACAGTAACTAAATTTGGAAAGATTCCAAATGTTCATTGACTGATGAATGGATAAAGAAGATACAGTGTGTCTGTATATAGTATATATAAATATATATATTTATAAATATATATATAAGTATATATTTATTTACTCAGCCATCAAAAAGAATGAAATCTTGCCATTTGCAATGATGTGGATAGAGCTAGAGTATATTATGCTAAACAAAATAAGTCAGTCAGAGAAAGACAAATACCATATGATTTTATTCATATGTGGAATTTAAGAAACAAAACAGATGAACACAGGGGAAAGAAGAAAAAAAGAAAAAATAGAGATAGAGGCAAACCATAAGAGACTCTTAACTATAGAAAATGAACGGAGGGTTGTTGAAGGGGAGGTAGGTGGGAATGTCTAAATGGTGGTGGGTATTAAGGAGTACACTTGTGATGTGCACTTGGGTGTTATACGTAAGAGATGAATTACTAAACTCTATTCCTGACCAATTACACTTTATGTTAACTGACTGGAATCTAAAATAAGCTTTTGAAACAAATCAAACAAAAAAAGTCAATTGTATTGCCTTAGGTATATAGGAACTCAATATGCTTATGCGTAGTATAGTGAAAGAAAGAATTTGATTATCACAGAAATATAAAGTGCTTTCCATTAGTTCTCTTAAAAGGCTAGGATGGAATTGATGCATAATTCCATCAAAGGTTGCAAAGCATTTCCACTGGTCACCCACCATTCAGTTAAGAGGGTTAAGGAGCCACTTTTGACCATCTTTACTCTTGCTGACATTTCATGTTTTCTCATTTATTTTTTTCTTCCTGGTTTTAAAATTACTCCTGATTTAAAAAAAAATCAAAATAAGAATAAAAAATTAATCCTGGCAGCCAGTTTTAAAACTTCTTTCTCTCATGGGAAAGTTTGCAACAGAATTATTTAAAATAATAATTAATAATGAAAACATGTGGGGCCTCTGGGTGCCTCAGTTGTTAAGCATCTGCCTTTGGCTCAGGTCATGTTCCTGGAGTCCTGGGATCAAGCCCCACATCAGGATCCCTGCTCAGCAGGAAGCCTGCTTCTTCCTCTCTCACACCCTCTGCTTGTGTTCCCTCTCTCGCTGCATTTCTCTCTGTCAAATAAATAAATAAATAAATTTGAAAAAATTAATAATAAAAACATGTATGGCATCATGCCATTGAAAAATAATTTTATACTGAATATTTAATTTTCAGATATCCTTTTAAAGTCCCTATTGATATATCATACACTATTTTGTTCTTAAAGATAAGTTGAGATGCATGTAGAATTTAAATGAAGTTGCTTCCATGATAGTAAGGATTCAGCTTTGTTCAGATTAAGTGGTGCATCTTCCACTATTCACACATATTACAAAAGTAAAACTGAACTGGTGAATAAAGTTTATCAACACAAAAATCAATATCGAAAAAAATATGTAAGCCTCAAGATTGCGTAGGGGTATTTTATGAAAGCACATATTTTTGTAATCATTCTCAAGAATGATAAAGACAAAGAATCAGAGAGAGACAGAAAGCACACAAGCATCCAGAGCTACCAATTTTTTTTCCTTTAGAAATAGCTTAGATTTAATTTTTATTATCCTAAAGAAACAGAAATGTAATATGGAACATTTTACTTTGACAGAACTGACATCTTAAAAACAAAGGTAAAATGTAACAAGAATATTAACAAGAGAGAATGAGAACTCTTTTTATTTATTTATTTATTTTTAAGATTGTATTTATTTACTTGAGAGGAAGAGCACGAGCAAGGGGAGAGGCAAAAAGACAGCCAGAAGCAGACTCCCTGCTGAGCAGGGAGCCTGCCTTGGGGCTTGATTCCAGGACCCTGGGATCATGACAGGAGATGAAGGCAGATGCTTAACCAATGCAGACACCTCAAGAACTCTTTTTCATTTGGAGCTTCACAATGAATCAGGGTGCAATGAATCTTATAACTGAAGAAGAGAACAGAGAAGGTGTTTTCTCAATAAATATCTTCCCAGGAGCTTTTAGAAATAATGCTCTCCTCTATAGGCCATATCTTGTACATTAGCATCATCATCTTAATGACAAATGGCAAATACCACAAAGGAAATTTAGGAGCTGGACAAGAGAATATAGACAGAAGTGAAGTAAAATCCTCTCAAGTACCTGACAGATCTGAAAATAAATAAATAAATAAATGAAAATAAAAACCTACCAGAAACAGATACCTAAACTTTAAACTTTCTTTTTGTTGCTCAATCCGTTAGACCATGTTATCTCTCAGGATGCATTGAATTGAGCAATTCTTACTCACAATGCGAGAAACAAATGGGTATATACTGATTCTGTTTTAAGCCTGAATGGGTATGAACAGACAGGTAGTTTGATGAAGGTAGTCATATGATGACTCTTTATAAGAAAATGTTTGACAAGCTGTCAAAACTCTTTTGGAGAAAGAAATAGTGGATAGAGTTGCTCTAAGGAATACATGTCAATTCAGTTATCTTATTTCTACATCATATTTTGATGCCAGATGAGTAATCTCTGTGGATTTCACGCTAAAAATCAGGTTAATGCAAAGTGAATCAGATTGATTTTGAAGCAGTTAGCTAATATTAACATTCATGCCAAAATTTTATCACAGGGTAAGCTCAGTTTTACCAAGATTTAAGATCGGTAATCTGCAAATACAAGCTTATGGTTTGATCTGTGGTTTCAGTGGCTTATGTATCAAATGTCAAAAGTTAGAATCTGAAGAGAACAACTGTCAGGAAAGTAGGGTAAGTCTCTGAAAATAGACTAAAACCTGCATTCTGGCATCTGAGTAATGAGATCAAGAAAGAGTTGAATAGTTGACATGTTGAGTCGAAGGTGAAAAAAAAAAAACAAACCTCAGGCACTTGGGTGGCTCAGTGGGTTAATCCTCTGCCTTTGGCTCAGGTCATGATCTCAGGGTCTTAGGATCAAGGCCTGCATTGGGCTCTCTGCTCAGCGGGGAGCCTGCCTCTCTGCCTGCTTGTGATCTCTCTGTCAAATAAATAAACAAAATCTTTTTTTAAATAAAACACCTCTGTCACTCACTAAAATATTTTTATGACGTTGTATTTCTCGAATATCACGCAACTACTTTAACTTTGTCGTTCTAGGCATTCTGTGATCTAAATGTCACATGATTGCCCTCATTCCTTACTTTTGAAACACACTAGACTTCTTGACTGATGTCAACATTTACTATCTACAAGACTTCACTGCTAGTTTCTGAATTCCTCTCTCTCTCTGCCTCTGACTGGTGAAATCTTACCTAACTTAAAGTGCTGTTCAAATACTCAAATCCCTTATCTTCCAAGAAAACACCTCAGATTTTCTGGTGGGAGTTATGCTTTCTTGGGTACATACAGATTTTGATTTGACTCTATAATGATTTCATCACATTCTACCATAAATTATGGCTAATTTTATACATCTGTCTCTTCCCTATATATATACAGCCCTAGAGCACCAACTATATTGGTCATTTTGTATCTCATTTATATTTGAAAGGTTTTGTGGAATTTGACTACAGTTGATTCTTGAAAAAGAGGGATGTTTACCACATGGGTCCACTTATAGGTACAGTACTATAAATGTATTTTCTCAATGATATTTTTCTAGCTTGTTTTATTGTAAGAATATAGTCTATAATACATATAGCACTAAAATATGTGTTAATTGACTATGTTATTAATAAGGCTTCCAGTTGACAGTAGGCTATTAGTAGTTTGGGGGGAATCAAGTTATGTGAGGATTTTTGACTACATGGGAGCATCAATGCCACTAATAACGACGTCATTCAAGGGTCAACTGTAAGTGAGTTAACTGGCAGATTAGGAGATCACAGAGAATGTTTCATTTAATATCCTGTATAAAAGAAAAACAAAACCCAAAACCTCAAAAGGTCTTTGCAAACCTTGATTTCCCATTTTCAATAAATGGGGGGGAACATCCTCTAGGGTCTTCTGCCATGAGCCTCCTTTGCTTGTTTGAGCACCAAACTATTACGCGAATGCAATGATATATCTTTGAAAAATTCTCATACTTACCTTATTTGTCTCCTGGTGCTTGACTACGGCCTTGACATAGTCAGTTCTAATAGCACCACACATTCCTTCTCATTTGGGATAGCAACAGTCTCTGGGCAAAACATCACACTGACTGTACTCTGAAGGCTGAAAATTAAAGTTGGAGGTATGAAATGTTGACAGTAATTTTTACATACTTTTATAACTATGTGAAGTTTCAGATGCTAGACTAAAATGAGGAATATTTCTTTACCATGCAATAATTGCAGGGTGTTCCACAATAATATCCTGAAGTTTCCTGTGTAGCAAAAAGGAAACATGTCTTTGTGTTTACTGGTTTAAAAGAAAAATACTATGTTGGAGTTATAGCCCAACATAAACTCAGACCTCACCAGAGCTCTCAGCAGTTAACATCTTCTAACTAAGTCTTGTAATGTTAATATTTTATGAAAAGACTGGCTTAAATGATCAATATAAGAACTACCTCTGCCATAAAATCATGTCTTCGCTCGGCTCTGGCAAGCCCGTGGTACTCAGTTATTTGTCTTTAGATTGTAAGACCTCTATAGGCATCTAGGGAAGAAAGAGTTCCTTAAGACTGAAACTCGTCTTTGTGAGGCAAGAACAAAAGAAGTTGAGTTTGGGGAAACAAACAGCCTCAACTTCAGAATTATTCCTTTTCTTTCTCATTCCTCTGGCTCTGTGTCTCTGTTCTTCAGTTACATTGCCCTTGTTCCTTCAATTGATGAAGACTTCTGATCCATCAGTGGTAGAACCAACCCACCACCTACCTGCTGCTTCAATTTCTTCAGATCTCCCTGATGTTGATTAATGCATGAACCTTAGACTTCCTGCTCTGCTTTGTCTCTTTTATCTACTTACCTGGCTGTTGGATACTTCCCTTACCAGGATATAGCTCGTCTGTCTGTGTTTGGCTTTCCTCATTACAGTTCCTCAAGAGGCTTCTCTACACACTGCCTGAAAAGGTAATCACAAATAACAGTTTTCATCTTCCTAACTTTCCTCAAATACCAGTTGTCCATCAGCTTATTAAAAACACTGAATTTAAATTTTACTGTGAAGAAAGGATAAGGGAGAAGAATGGCGTATTAGTTTTCTAGGGTTGCATAACAAATTCCCACAAACCAAAGGATCTCAAAAAACAAATTTATTCTCTCACTGTTCTGGAGGCTGGAAGTCCAAAACCAGGGTATCAACAAATTTGGTTCCTACTGGGGACTGTGAAGGAGATGCTCTGCTCCATACATCTCTCTTAGCTTTTATTGCTGGCAATCCTCAGTGACCTTGGTTTGTAGAAGCACCCACTCCAAGATACCTGCTTTATCTTCACACCGTGTTCTCTCTGTGTGTCTTTGTCTATATGTCTCTTCTCTTCTTATAAGGACACTATCTATATTGGGTTAAGAGCCCACACTACTCTAGCATGACCACATCTTACCTAATTACATCTGCAATAACCCTCTATTCAAATGAAGTCACAGTCTGAGATAGTGGAAATTAGAATTTCAACATATCATTTGGAAGAATGCCATTAAATCTATAACAAGTGGTATAGGCTGACTGGTCACATTTGTTAGGAGAAATTTAGGACTATTCAAAATTATTAGAATTTATGACTTCAGACAAATATCCCCTGCTTCTATAGGTATTGTTTCTCTGCCCCAGATACGGTTTTCTTTGAGAAGGAAACTTCCCAAAGTCTTTGTCTTATTCATTTTAGTGGGATTTAGGGGTTTTGTTGTTGTACTTTATTTTGTTTGCCATAACTGCAATGGTTTCACATTTGTATTATTAACAGGTATACATTTCATTCAATAAATATTTACATCTCTATTCATTATAAGATACTGCTTTGCAAGCAAAAGGGGTTTACAAAAAATATGTAAGGGCAACTATTCCTTCAGGGATATTTTAATTTAGTAGAAGACTACCTAAGTTTTAATTTAGAAGAAGACTATCTAAATTCTAAGGTACTTACTGTACTAAACCTCTTAAAAAAAAAAAAGTACAAGCAAAGCATTATAGATTCCAATAGAGGTGAAAATGACATCAACTGAAGAAATGAGGAAAGCGTCCCACTAGCACAGTTTTAAGTTTAGGTGTTAAAGGACAGGTCAGGAGAAAAGGAATGTATACTGGGTTAGGTGGAAGTATGCATATCTTGCCACGTATTTTGCCCTCCCACCCCAAATTCTGAACTTTGATTCCATCACCTTACAATATGAAAATAGATTGATAATAGGCAACATTCCAGGAAGAAAATCAAATTGTAAATAATGAAAGGATGGCAAGGAGAATACATCTCAGTGTGGTTGGATCAGAGCTAAGGGATCTAACTGAAGATGAGACTGGAAAGGTGGGCCATGTATGACTCAAGGTAGTTGCCAACAGCAACAGCTCAACCTCCTGCTCTCAGGACCAATCTCAATCAGAAGTAAGAGATATATAAACATTTCCCAGCCCAAAACCTTAAGTTTCAAATCACCTTTACTGCAAGTTCTGCCTGCTTCCTAAGCCCAGTCATGTCAATTGTGTCTGAGTTTGTAAAAATCTAAAAGAGCACTCTTGGGAATGGGTAGTACCTATGTGTTGCTAGTGAAAATTTGAATTATTGTATGTTTGCAGGGCAATTTTACAACATCTATTAGAAATGAAAATATATGACTTCTTTGCCCAGGAATTCATCTCTTGAGAATCTGCCCTAAAAGCATTAAAGCGCTGTAGATAAGAATCTAGGTAGAAGGATATTTAGTAGCATTGTTAATGATGAGGAAAAAATTAAAAACAAAAACCAATACAAATAACCACCAATAACAGAGGAATGAGGGTGCTGGGTGCTGGGTGGTTCACTTGGTTAAGCGTCTAACTCTTTTTTTTTTTTTTTAAAGATTTTATTTATTTGACAGAGAGAAACACAGCCAGAGAGGGGGGGGAGTGAGAGAGGGAGAAGCAGGCTTCCTGCCGAGCAGGCAGCCCGATGTGGGACTCGATCCAGGGTCTCGGGATCATGACCTGAGCCGAAGGCAGTCGCTTAACCAACTGAGCCACCCAGGTGCCCCAAGCGTCCAACTCTTGATTTCAGCTCAGGTCGTAATTCCAGGGTTAGATGGATCCCTGAGTTGGGTCCTATGCGGGGTGTGGAGTCTGCTTGTCCTTATTCTTCTGCTTCTCTCTCAAGATAAACAAACAAAAAACAGAGGGATTATTGAAAGAAACTCAATTATTATTATCAATGACTTAATTTTTCATGTATTAAGCTGTTATTTAATCCATTTTAGTTGATCGGATTTCACAATTCTGTTTGTAAAGGATTACTCTATTACTATAATCAATAGTGTTCTTTTCTCAGTTTTCCTTTAGAAACGTTGTTAAGTGCATATATTCCACTATTACTTTTGAATATCTTGATTAAAGTCATGAGGATAATTTTTTTTCCTTCTTTAAAAATTCATGTATTACAGAAGGAACATGAACTTATTATAGAAAATCTAAAAAACAACACAAGCAAAATGAGGAAAAATCTTACTCATTGATAAATATTACATACCTTTCAGTGTATATTGTCCCAAGACTTTTTTCCTCTGAAAAATACTTTTCACTGCAATGATATCATACAGAATGAGATGTTGGTGATAAATTAGTTTCTCATTGCTGTTTTAACAAATTATCACAAACTTAGAGGCTTAAAACAAATTTATAATAGGCTTGAGTGGAGGAAGAAATCAAACTTTGTCAGGTCTGAAAAACCTCAGCCAACCCAAGAGGACCTCTAGAGCAAGGCTTACTTTTCAGCGTGGTTTATGTCAGGTCCAGATGGCTGAATCCTACCACAGCCTGCATCAAGGGCTGGGGGTAGGCTGTCCCAGGAAGGGAGTGAGGTCAGGCAAAGCAGTGCTCTGAAGCTGACGCTGACCCAGAAGAACTGAGACAGACTGCCAACCACATCCCTGTGGCCGAGCAAGAAATCTATCCTCGAAGGGAGGGTCTCCGGGCAAGCATGTCCTCTACATAATGTATTTAAGACATTATCTATGGATTACTGTTTTATAACTTAGGATTTTCATTTAATGTATTTTGAACATTTCCCAAAGACCCGCATATTTCTTCATGTTTAATACTCATGATATCTACAACAGATATTTCATAGTTGAACATTTGGGTTACGTTCATTGTTTTCACTCTTATGAATAATTATGCCATGAACTAGGAGCATTAGAAATATTTAATAATATTCACCTTAGACTTGCTCTTTCCTACCTGCCCAAACTACTAATCACATTTTTCCCTATTTCCCCTAACAATGAGAGCATATTGGAATGGGACATGGTAAAGCCAAAACTCTGCAATTTATCTTTCAAAAGTTCTGTTTTAGGACAGGATGCTGTACTCTTTGTGGCATTAAGATCTAAAGTGTTCCTTATGAATGCACTTTTACGCTAATGAATACTAAGATATAGAAAATCTTGTCAAAATTTGTAAAAGTTTGAATATTAATTCTAAAAATATAAATGTATAGCAAATCTGAAATTCTTCCTTTATGGTCAACTGCCTCTCTATCTTAGGTGCCCTAGTGCTCCTCACCTCCCATTGATGCTGTCCTGCCAATCCCATTGTCCTGGAGTTTACCTTTATTCCCTGGGGAGACACAAAGGACTGCTCTCCTAGTCCTTGAAATTTAAGACTAAACCATAGATAATAGCTTAAAATCACACAGACTAGGGAGATTTACACATTCCCTTTACAGTAAGTCAATCCTGACTGCATGTTCATGTCTACCAAGAACAGCCAAGAATTCTCCACACAGAGAAAAAGTGATTGGGAAATTAACAAACCTCATTCCTCTCTGGACTAAAAGTTAGTCACCTTAGGAGTCATGTCTGCTTATGTTCTTGGCAAATGTCTTTGTCCAGAAGCACTGAGAGAATTAGGACACATTTGGGAACAAATTTGTACCGAATAGGGAAAAATTTGATAATGTTTTCAAATATGAATCTCTTTTCACATAGACTGATAAATAATTTTTCCAGCACTTGGAAATAAAATTGCATTCACAAAAATAACTTTTTGCATCCTTAAAAACATCCTACTCAAAATTGCTCAGTATATAATGATTATTTTGTGCCTGTTTCTTTCAATTCTAAAAGAAGACCAATTTTCAAGATTTAATTGGCTACTAAACTGTCATGTCACAGATAATACAGCTACATGTAAACTTTTAAGTATCTTATAAAGAAATATTCAGGGCAAATATTTATAATGTTAAATGCTTAGTGAACATGTATTAAAAATAATTTTAGGTTTCTATTTTTAAAATATCATGTGCCTATACTGTCCTCCCTTCACTTAGAAAACTAAAATGAAATATCCCTGAAGATACATACAAAGGTACATAACAAAAACTCCTTGTTTATGAAATATTTCACTAGCAAAGTAAGGCCATTTTTTTTTTGCTAGACTTTATCAGCAACTAGTGTTTACATGTCTATGTATGTGCACAGAATTTTTTATCTTCCAAGGTAAAGAATATTACACCTGGATATAGAGCAGTCATGATGACAAATTATTGGTGAAAACAAACAATAATCTATTGTTCACTTTTATGAAAAAGCATTGGGTGGAAATGAAATTAACTGAAGTAAATATGATCTGACAGCTGGATGATAGTGCTGAACTAATTGGTGTAACACTAAATAAAAAGCAGGCATATTTGGGTACCAAACCAAGATATCTCATTTTAAACAGACTCTTTTGCTTTCTTTTTAAGTATGTAAAGGAAATGACAATCTCCAAATGAATTTCTCACCTACCTTGTAAGATAAGGTACTAACAGTGAAAATAGTCAAAAAGGATTATAACCATCAGTGAGATCGTGGGTCATTTGGCATTTCTATTTAAGTTGCTGTCTTTTTTTCTGATTGTAAGTCCATTTTTTATAACTATTAAGATAATAATACCTTGAAACATAATAATTGTGTAATTATTGTTATAACCTACCACAGTCTTCCATCAAAGCAACTGTTATCAATGGAATTTGCTCAATGTAGGGACAAGATAGACCCAAGCAGGGTAGAGGTGAAAGGTGATCGTTCTCTTCAGATCTTGGTTCTAAAGTAAACATTTATGGCAGGTGGAATATAAGCTTTCATATACTATGTACTCTAACTCCTCAGTTTTTAGTTGTTGGAACAGAGTTCCAGTTGCTAACCAGCCCTGTGTCAGGGGACAGAGTGATAGAGCATTTTTAGTGGTAAATGTTGCTTTGGCTCATCAGTCCTACAGTTCACTGTATAGCCAGGAATTGGTCCCCAAGTTCGTTACAGTATCAGTTGGTGCCAAAATGCTGGTGGGGGCAAGGCAATAAAGAGAGAAAGCAGATGTGAGGTCAAAAGAGTGCCAGATTAAAGACAAATTAGAATGTGGTAGATATAATGTTAGAGTTTATTCTTTAAGGCAGTCACCAGGAGGGCACCTGGGTGGCTCAGTTGTTAAGCATCTGCCTTTGGCTCAGGTTATGATCCTGCATTGGGCCTCCCTGCTCAGCTGGAATCCTGCCTCTCCTTCTCCCACTCTCCCTGTGTTCCCCCTCTCACTGTGTCTCTTTCAAATAAAGAAATAAAATCTTAAAAAAAAAAAAAAGACAGTCACCAGGAAAAATGCAAGGATGTTGATTACCACTTACATGAAATGCCAACTTAATGTTGTAGAAGGAGCCAGACAGCTTGAAAGGACCTGTCCCGGGTGCCTGAGTGGCTCAGAGCGTTAAGCCTCTGCCTTTGGCTCAGGTCATGATCTTACGGTTCTTGGATCAAGTCCCACATTGGGCTCTCTGCTCAATGGGGAGCCTGCTTCCTCCTCTTTCTCTGCCTGCCTCTCTGTCTATTTGGGATCTCTCTCTCTCTCTCTCTGTCAAATAAATAAATAAATGCTGAAAGAAAGAAAGAAAGAAAGAAAGAAAGAAAGAAAGAAAGAAAGAAAGAAAGAAAGAAAGAAAGAAAGAAAGAAAGAACCTGTTCCCTCCCTTGGAATGTCCTTGTTTACCCCCATCTCATCTGCTTGAAGAGCTATTCATTCCTCAGCTTCCTCAGCCTCTCTTGTATCACCTGCTTATTCCTTTGATAACATTTGCTGCCATCTGAAATTAATCTATTTTATTTATTTGTGAATATGTTTATTGTCTCTCCTTCCTAATGGAGTGCATGCTACATGATGTTAGCAGCCTCTCTTTCTTGTTTACAACTATAGCCAAAACTCATTAAGGATGGCACATGTGTGATGAGCACTGGGTATTATACGTAAGTGATAAATCACTAAATTCAGGGTGCCAGGGTGGCTCAGTCTGTTAAGCATATGCCTTTGGTTCAGGTCATGATTTCAGGGTTCTGGGACTGAGTCCCACATTGGCTTCCCTATGCAGTAGGGAATCTGCTTCTCTCTCTCACTCTCTTTCTGTGCTCTCCCTCTCTCAAAATAAAATCTTTTTAAAAAAATCACTAAATTCTACTCCTGAAACCAATACTACACTATATGTTAACTAACTTGAATTTAAGTAAAATCTTGAAAGAAAAACAAACAAGCATAGTGCCTGGTATAAAACTGATGCTTAATAATTTTGATAAATGCATGAATACACAAATGGATGAATGAATGAAGATCCAGTTCAAGCATCATATCCTTTGTGAATTTTTTGCTACACACCTTAGTAATTTCTTTCTTGTTATAATGACGGCATCTCCTATATGCAATTGTATTCTATTTTAATAAACTCATTTATTTACTTTAGATAGCTAATAATATATGAATCCCCTAAAGTTTGGGTCATGTATTATTCCTATTGGAACTTCTGACCACTTAGTGTAAGTTTTGTGAGCAGATGAACACTTTGAAGAAAATATTATTAGGTTTCCAGAGCCATATTGACTACCTGAGAAAATTCAAATTTCATAAGTAATCAGATGTGGAAAATATAGTTTTTTATAATTCAGATAGTAGAGTTATATTATTTGCTTAAGGAAATGTATCATAATCTAACTATATGTTTTCTCCTTCCCTGGAAATTCTGGTCAACTTTATCCACTTCCTTGGAAAAAAAAAAAAAAGAAAAGAAAAGAAAGGCTATTCAATATAGGTAAATGCAAGGCTAAGAAACATTTCTGATGCATTCTTTTTAAGAACTGGTTACTAGACTTACATTTCCTTCACCTTCTTCAACTTATTAGATACTGTGGTGCTTGAAATTAATTGAGTTTCTCAAGCATGCTTAATAAAAATTCCAGGAATACCAGAGACCTCTTGACAACAGACGTTAGTTCAAAGAAAAAGTCATTTTCCACTACTTTGCAAACTTTTCACTTAATAAGATGCCTTATATCTAATCAAGTTAGAAAGAGATAGGATACAAAAATGTAGACTTTTTTTAACAACAGAAATGGAAGACTCAGATTAGGGAAAACTGTTAATATTTTTCTCCATTATATATACTAGCTTTGGCCTTTTTGTCCGAACATTTATTTAGATGACTTTTCAATAAAAGGCAAAAGACGTATGTGCTTTGGCTTTCTTAAAAGAAAAGTGATATTATTGAGCAACCAAGTATTCCAGGTGCCCAAAGAGTTTCCCGGGACACAGGACTTTCAGCGTTAAAATCAGGCAAAACAGGATGCTTATTCTCCCTATACTGATAGAACACTTTTTTTTTCTTTTTTTAAACTTAAATAATGTACTTGAGTTTCTAGAATTTTACAAGAACGCATCTCTAAGGTATAGTTAAAGAGAGAAAGGTAACTCATTTTTACTTGAAAGGTTGACACTTTTATGTTTCATTTTTATCCCAAGATGATGATGATTATTTATTTATAATAGTTGTAAGGGTACATGGCACTTACAAACACATAAAAGACAAAGCTCCTGTGAGGTTTCCCATCTAACTCGATATACAATACGCCATGTAAGAGCTAAAGGGGAAACAGAAAACAGTTGGAAAAAAGATCAATATTGGAAGGCTTAGTGAAAGAAATGTGTTCTAAGCTTTCAAGGAGAGATGTCAAGGAATAAAAGAAAGTTTGTTCAAGTAGGACTAATCTAGTTTTAAACCTTTTGAGAATTATACATGCATAAGTAATAGGAAAATGGATTTTTCTATCTTTTTTTCTTATTACATCGTCTTAGTAAAGTTTTTTTAAAGTTATCATTTTACAATGACCCTCTTTAACCTTCCTACTGTTTTCTGCCTTAAACTGTTTTCCTGGGGAGTTGTATAGCTATACAAGCTTCTTATGGTTTATATTTGTCAGGTATATAATTTTTATTCCTCTTACTTTTGAATTTCCATGTTACTATGTTTAAGATGTGCCTTTTAAAATAGCATATACCTGCAGTGCCTGGGTGTCTCAGTTGGTTAAGTGTCAGACTCTTGGTTTCAACTCAGGTCATGATCTCAGGGTTGTGAGATGGAGCCCTATGTCAGGCTCCATGCTGGGTGTAGAGCCTGTTGAAGATTCTCTCTTCCTCTCCCTCTGCCCCTCCTCTCTCAACAAATAGCATATAGCTGGAAATTTGGAACCCAGTCATAAAATTTTCACCTTTTAATTGTCAAATTTAATACATTTTCCGTTATCATGTTTCTTAGAATTTTATTTCTTCGAACTTACTTTGTATTTTGATGTTTTTTTCTTTCTTTACTCTCTCCAGTTGCACTGACAAACTGTCTTTATTACATTTGTTCCCCTCTAAACTATTGGAAGTTACACATTATTTTTCTGTTATTTTAGTTGTTCCCCTTAAGTTTCTAATATGTGTAACCTAACCTGGAAAAGTCTAACATTAATCAATATCTTTATACTCCTCACTCATGATATAAGTAACTTCTAACTCCTTCCTTGTAATTTATGTCTAATATTTTCATTGTCTTATTCTTAAGCCATACATGATTAGTCATTATTTTTATAGTAATTTTCACTTAGGTTTACCTCATATTTATTCATATCCATTCTTACCATCCATTTATGAATCCTGCTCCTACCGTCTGGGTACAATTTTCTTCTTCCAACAGTAAATTATTGAGTGGTACTTTAAGTGATGGAAGGTCTCGAGTGACTAAAAACAAAAATCCAGCAACTAGAAGTCCTCTATCTGAAAATATCTCCACCCTTCACCCACAATTCCTTAAGAATTATTTAGTGGTGTATAGAACTTTAAACTGGTAGTTATTTCCTGTAAGCACTGTGAGACTATTGTTTATTCTTTATTTTCTAAGATTTCTTATTGTTTTTGAGATATCTGCTGCAGTCTAAATGATATTTCTGTGTAGTTAATCTCTTCCTCTTTCTTACCTTTTCTTTCCTGTAATCTTCTTTCTCTGATTGTCTTTATTTTTTTGTTGCCTCTGGTGTCCAGCAGTTTAACCTGGTTATTACTGGTATAACTTTATTTGTATTTATCTTGGTTAGAAATCATTTTGCCTTTGGACTGTAAGGAATCTTATTTTTCCTCAACCTGAAAAAATTTTAATCATTATCATTCCAAATATTGCCTCACTCCTACTTCTACTTCTATAACTATATATATATATATATATATATATATGATTTTCTCTTCTATCTTCTACATGTCTTAGTCTCTCATTTGCTAAATCTTTGTATCTCTCTGGATTATGTTCTGAGAAATTTTACCAGCAAAACAACTCAGTATTTTCTCTTCAGTTTTATTTCATCTACTTTTTGACCAACTCATTGTTCATTTTTATTTCAAGATTCCTTATTTTTTTTTAATTTTTAGAAGTTTTAAGTGATGAGTTTTCACATCAGTCTGCATTTTTTTCCTAGTTCCTAATTCTTTTCTTATGGTTTCCATTCATATATGGCTTTAGCTATATTAAATAAACTCATTTTATTTTCTGTCTCAAACTGTTTTATTATTTGTTTATATACTTCGAATGTTTCTTATATTTGCTAGGTCTCAGGTAGATCATTTCCTTGTGATTTTTAAAATATTTGATTGTGATCATAACTTGCGTATCAACTATTAACTCCAGAGGCATTTTGTGCAGCATAGATTATAAAAATAGCTCTTCAAAGTAGTTTTACATTTATTTTTTCCAAATGTGTTAGGAGAAATGCTCACTCAGGAATGATTTTTTATCAAGAATAAGCATTCTTATTGAGATATAGTTCACATAAAGTTCATGAGTTTAAAGCACACAATTCAATGGTTTCAGTATATTCACAGAATTCTGCAACAATCATCACAATCTAAGATTAGAAAAAGTTATCACCCCAAAAAGAAAGACTGTACATATTAGAAGTTGCTTCTCCCTTCCCTTTCCCCAAGAAACTGCTAATATACTGTCTGTCCTCAAGTATTTGCCTATTCTGGAAATTTTTTTTTTCTATTCTGGAAATTTTTATGTAAATATAATCATGTCTTTTGATGTGTTCATCTTCTTTTTGGGTGTTGAGTTTGAGTAGTTCTTTATAGATCTTGGATGCCAGCCCTTTGTCTGTAGTGTCATTTGCAAATATCTTCTCCCATTCTGTGGGTTGCCTCTTTGTTTTGTTGATTGTTTCCTTTGCTGTACAGAAGCTTTTTATTTTGATGAAGTCCCAGAAGTTCATTTTCGCTTT